>JAVCKT010001888.1:0-13640 GCA_032273925.1 Rhynchotus rufescens
AGTGAGGGTGACAGAGCCCTGGAACAGGCTGCCCAGAGAGGTTGTGGAGTCTCCTTCTTTGGAGATCTTTAAAACTCACTTGGATGCAGCCCTATGTCATGGGCTAGGTGACCCTGCATGAGCAGGGGGGTTGGAGTAGATGACCTCTGAGGTCCCTTCCAACCTTAAGCATTGTATAATTCTATGATTCTATGATTCCACAAGAGAAAACAACAAAAAAGTGCTTGTCACAGAAATTTCTGGTTCCTCTCACTAGCTGTCAGGCCTTTTCATTCTTACTCTCCGGCAGGACCTCACCTCGTCCATGTAGAGGGTACTCAGGAACCAGTCACTCTCGTGCATGTGTTTCCTGCACAACACTTCATCTTCTGGCTCTGGCCTTAGACTTCTTTGCGCTAAGACAACAGGCTCATCCAGGGCTTCTAGTAAGGAAAAATCACCAATGAGTTCCTGTTCATTAAAAGCAGCAGCCAATGACTTTGTGTACAATTTTTCCCACAGAGAGTCTTTGCCTTCCACCATTCTGCTCCTCCCTGCCCTCCTTGGGCCTTGTGACTTCTGTACACCTATTTGCACAAGGCCCCAGCTTCTGCAGGAGAAAAGGAGACCCAGGAGTCTCCTGTTGGTCTCATATTCTTGATAGATGTCAAAACCACGTTTTCCAGCATGCCGCATCATCCCCCTCATCTATTTGTGCAACAGGGAGAGGAAGTGCCCTACTTAACCACGCTGCTATTCTTCCCATGAAGCACTTACTCTTCTCCCATCACTATCCAAAGAATTTGAATGTTTACACTTCTTCCCTTTCCTGGCGCCTGGCACCTCAAATTCCAAAGAGGAAGGAGCTAAATTAGCCTAAAAACTGCCCTATACTTTCAAGATGTTCATAAATAACCCAGAAACAGAAGTTACTAGTGAGAGAAGTTTGCTGATTATATTCAGGATTGTCAAAGCAAAGGGCTGACTGTGAAGAGTTATAGAAAGACCTCACGGCACTGAATAAAAGGGTAATAAAATCACAGATGAAATTTGATGTAGATAAATGTAAAGTGATGCGCATGGGAAAAGACAATTCTATCTTTACATACAAAATAATGGGTTCTGAGCTGACTTGAGAATGAAATCTTGAGGTCATAATAGATAGCTCTATGCAAATGTCAGCTCAACACTCAATAGCAATCAAAAAAGCAAACAGAAAGCTAGGAATTATTAGGAAAGGGGTAGAGAGCAAAACAGAGCAAATCATTATGATGCTTTATAAATCCACGATCTCCCATCTCTTGAATACTATTATGCAGTCCTGATTCACCAATCTCAAATGTTATATAGAAGAAATATAAAGTTACAGAGAAATGCAATTGAAGATGATCAAAGGCATAAAAAGGCCTCCATTCAAGGAGTGACTGAATAGATTAGACCTTCTTTTCCTGGAAGAAAAATGACTGAAGAAGAAATATGACAGAATTTTGTGAAGGGAAGAGTGGCATGACTAGGGAACAGCTATTTACATTCTTCAGTTATTTTCTTCTTCAAAAAAAAAATAAAAAGAATGATCATCAAAGGTAACTGTTAAGTGGCAAGTTCAAAATAAACAAGAAAGATTCCTTGCCATAGGGTACAGCAGATGTTCAAAGTTTACATTGGATCACGGGGGATTAAACCAACCAGTGGAAGAAGAATCCATCAAGGGCTATTAAGTGCAAAGACATCATCTATAGTTCATGAAGTTTCTGAGTCACAGATCACTAGAGGATTGGAGAGTATTTGAGGAAATATTAACAAATATTTGCTTTACTTTCTGTATTTCTTCTTAAGCATCTGCTGACTTTGGTCCAGGATAGGATACTGGGCTTAGGATACTGGGCTAAGATGCACTTTTGGGGTGACCTTGCAGCCATTCTTGTGGCCTGCACTTCGCATTAGGTCATTCTCATAAAAGGCAACGCAGCTTAAACGTGCCCCAAGGATGACTCTTGGTGCTACCTGTCATCATTCTTCATGCATTTCCCTACATCACAGAGAGAAAGCTGCTTGGTGGAATTCCAGCCTAAACACCCCAGGCATGATTTCCATCTTAAACAAATTTCCATCAAGAATCACTGGGAGCTAGATCCATTTTTCTCTAGTCCTCAAAGCAAAAACCTTTACCCTTCTCAGCAGGGGGAAATCAGGAAGCTGCAATTAGCAGGATATCGTTTATCTGCTCAATTGCTTCAGAGCAGTGACCTTTACTTACAAGATATGACAGCAGCAAGTTCTGCAGCCCACTGGGGCCCTGTGTGGAGCTCTGTCCTCCTGTGGCTGTCAGACCTCAATCACACTCCATGGACTGAGGAAAGCATCGAGTTGTGTGAGCTCTGACCGTGCCCTGTTGGTACAGTGGCATACAGCAAAAGGCACACGTTGCAGGAACCAGATTCAAACCAGCTCCTTCCAGTACTAGATCTGGGACCTGAAGACACCCATTCAATCCGTGTCTCCCGCATGGACAAGTTGCTTCCACGGATTCCTTGGTTGGAGGCCAAGTCGTTCTGAAATGCAGATGAGAACGAAGGGCAGTACCTAATCCTATTTACATTCAGGCCCTTAATGAACATTTCATTTTGCAGTGAAAGCATGATCTGGCAGTGACTGTGTTTCAGAACAGGCTTGTTTTACGGAAATCATCTTGCCTTTCCCTCAGCTTGGCTTGTGTCACCTCGTTTGCTATCGTTCCAAGGCAACATTCAGAGAGAACTGCACTTGCTCTTCTTATTCTTCATGATGACAAATGATGGTTTAGTGACAAAAAGAAAAAAAAACAGCAATGGCTTCAATGGTCAGCCCAAATGTGACTCATTTCAGATTTCCCATAATTAATTACAAACATCAGGACGCTCTGATGATGTGGTAGGCAAAGATCAATTCTAGCTAAAAACTTGCTGCATTAATAACAGAACTAGCTTTACATTTATGTCCTTGTTTACCTAAGATCTCCTTAAAACCCAAACCTCGACTGTTTACCAGCTGATGAATAGAAACTAGTAGTGTAACTTTGTTCCTTGTTTCCAGTAAGAAACGAGCATGATGGATAGTGGCTATTAGAAGATAATCACCCTCCTGGGGGAAATTACTGATCCCAAGTATCTTTTTTCCTGAGATCACGATAATCTCCTTGTGCTCGGCAGCATTGACAAAGCCTGTTAAACTAGGCAGGCTTGTCAGGCTATTGCCATTCACAGTGTTTACCAGCCTGCTGTGTTTTGGGAGGGTGGCTGCATCTCCCTGGCAGCCTTGTTCATCCACTGCTTGCTCAGGCATGTGGAGGAGATGCTTGTTTCCTGAAAACCTACCATTTTCACTTATAAAACTTGATTTAAAATACATGCAAGGCTGAATTCTATTCTTATTGGCACCTGTGCTCTTTTGTAACAACCCAGAAGGAATAGTGATGCTACACGTTGATATAGGAGGACAATCAGGCATGTGTGTGTTTGGCCAATCTGCAGAGGAGGGAGCACGAGCAGCTCCGTTACACACATTGCTGAAAATCTGAGGGTGGTTGTTATGAAGAAAACCATTTCTAGCCCCTGACTTTCTGACCTCATCCCATCATAACTGAACGTTCAGGAGGCTTATTTTGATGTAGTGATTTTAGTGTCAGACGCCTGAAGATGGAGGAGACATGTCCGATGTTCTGGGGCAAGGAGGAAAGCACAGATGGACCAGGCAGATCTGCCCTCTCTTGGTGCAGTCACTGAGGGCTCTGGTTTGCCTCAGTCCTGCTCTTTGCTGTACAGAGGCCAAGGCTTTGGGAAACATATATGCATTGCTTCTGCCTGGCTACAGAAAAGCAGAGTCCAGACAAGCACAAGCTTGAAATGCAAGAGGTAGAATTCAATAGATCACTGTAGCAAAACACCTTGAAATATTTGGAAGGCTCAGCCCAAATGCTTCTGAAATAAATGGAAACCCACAGAATGAAATGGGCTTTCAACCAGGAGGCAAACGAAGGCAGGCCCAGGAGAGAAGTTGTGTGTGGAGGAGAGCAAAGCCTGCTGGACCTCCAGGCTGGGGCACCCTACCACCATCTGCTTTGCACGTCCCCAGTAGGCTGAGGGTGCAGCCCTCATTGTCCCAGACTCCTAGCGTTGGTGATTGACTTATTTTAATGTGTTTGCTCTGAATAATGCATATTTCTTGTGAAGAAAGGCAGGTATTTTTGTGCAGGAGGAACTTGGCAGCTCTGAATACTGAGCAGCACTTTCCTCAAAGCAGTAGGATTCAACGTAGTGATCAACCCTATTAGCATTAAAAGGAGCTGTCTAAATGTCAAGCCAAGTTCAATAAATAAGTACCAACACATTTAGAAATGGCTTAGAATGGAGAATTAAAAGTTTTGCTGCTAATTATGCCTCTTATTTTAGATTTCTGTCAATTCTAGCTCTTTACTTCCATTCAAATGAGACAATCATTTGCTGCCAAGACAAAAAAAAAAGGAGATGTTCTGAAAGTTAAGAGTGGACTAATCTGTTTACACATACTAAAGAATTAATGTGGACCTCAATTCTCTTTCACACTTATCTGGAAGGACCATAAATGTACAGAGAATTGCCTAGTAATAAGGAGATCCTTCAGTCATGAGTTCCCAATTCTCAGGACACAAATCATCGGAAATGTCTCTTTCTAGGCTGGAAATCTGGTCCACTTTTCTCTCAAGGAAAATGCACAGTCCAGATAGCACCTTGAGCATTGCCAATGCAATGATCTGTCACAATCTCAGCAGGATGGAAAATGCTGGCTGGAGCAAACCAAGATGATATGGTCTTCTATACACAGAAGTGTCCATTCTCAGAGCTCAGCTTTGCATCCACAAAAAAAAAAAAAAAAAAAGGAAGTAGAGCGACTGGATATCCCAGCCCCTCTGCATCCTCGAGCATCCTTGTGTAGTGAGTCCTTATGCTCCACTGATAGCCATCGTCTCATGAGACTCAGGAATGGCTATGGACACTCCAGCTTTTGGAGGCCATGGCCTTTACTTGGACTGAAAAGCAGGATAGGGATGATGGGGAACTCCAAGAGCCTGTGTGTGATTTGGGTTTCTGAAAAGTCAAACAGTGGGATGCTGTTTTGTGGCTACAGTATATGCACTATAGGGCAGGTTTCACCCTTAGCTTACAGTGGAAGAGACTTCAGCCAGAGATATATATTATCTAAATCAGGGAAAAACAGAGGTCTTAGGGGCAGGGAGGGGTTGCACTCCCTATAATGAAAATGGGAATTTCTGGCTATAGTCACAGGAGGGCAAGGCAGGAGCTCTTGCTCCTCCAGTGAGGCCAGGGCTTGTCCCGCACTTCCCAGGCAAGGGGCAGCAGGGAGAGTAGCTTGCTGGAAGCACATTCTATAGCAAGTTTAGGAAATAGTTACTTTTTTAATAACCAAACCTGCTATTCTAGGCCCAACCACCTCCAGCACTGCCTGAGCAGAAGTGACTTGCCTAGGCTGGTACTTCAAGGCAGTAATGACACATAACTGATACTGATGGCAAAGGCTAATCCACTCTGCCCCATAATATCCCCAGTCAATCACGCAATATTCTATTATTGGAAAAACTCATTTTTGCCCCTCCAATAGTAATCAGTGTATGCCCTGAAGCACAAGGCTTGATAGCCTGTGTAATTTGCAACCTAGCTAAGTGTAACTGCAGATGTTAATCCTATTTATATAAATGCCTGACAAGCAAAAGTAAGGATGCAGCAATGAGCTGCAGGGCTGGGGGAAGGAATGGAGCCGGGTTTCCAGGAATTCTCCTCCGGCAAGCTGCTGCACCAACTGATAGGAGACCAACATAGTTCGGTTGACAAAAGGAGGTAATCCAGGCAAGTGCTCCTCTGTAATGCTGTCACTCACTTTGCCTATTGTCTATTTGGCAAATACTGCAGCAGAATCCACTAAGGAGCATGTGCCCTACCTGCTAAAGTAGATCCTTTATACCTAATAAGTGCAGAAATATGCATAAAATGCAGTTAGTACTGTGATAAAAACAACAACAAAAAAACCAAATTCTCATCTTTCTGCCCCTTCCCCTTCTCAGCCTAGTATGAATGTTTTAATGCTTCTATCTCAAGCAGAAAGGGAGTGTTTTGCTATCCCAGGTCTTTTTTCCCAGCCTGATTCGTCTGAGGATCGTAGCTATCCAGACAGAACAAGAAGACAGAAGTTACTTTTTTTTTTTTTAGTTTGTAATATTTTGACACCAGACTTCCAGTAAATGAGAAGGAACATTAACTTGCTGAGCCTGTCTCCTCTGCTCTCTGGAGTCCGTCCCTCTTTGCTTTTGCATTTCAGTTTTTGCTTTGTTATCTGCCTAAATTTCTTCCTCCCTCCTCTCATCCTCCTTTTCTTCTGGATTATGTCCATCCCCATTTTCACTCTATTTTTCCACCTTTCTGGGGTCTTTTTTATTTATTTTTTATTCACCTCCACAGTTATGAATAGTTTTCTGTCTCTGTACTCCTATTTTCTGCTAATTTATTTTCTCAGATCCTCAGTTTGCCTTCCTTTACCCTTTTTCCTTTCTTTCTCCTATCCCATTTTTCTTTCTTCCTGTGATGCCTGAAACTCCGTACTCCACCCAACTGAAATGTGGCAGAACTGAGATTCATGGAAACTGAGGAAGAAGAGCACAGGAGGAAGAGGCTTCTAACAGGCCACCTCCAGTGTAATGTGGAGAACCCCAGTCCCTCACTTGGCCCTTTCCTAGAGACTCCTCCAGCATCCCGAAAAAAATGGCACATTTTTTATGTCATGGAAATGATGCATTTCCCCTTTCTTTTGCATGACAGCTCTGGATGAAAGGACCAGAGAGGATCAGTTGTGCCCCACTGTCACCAATATTGATCCACAGCAGCAAATGAGGGACTTTGGATGGGTTGGCTTATTCTTACGAACACAATGATTTCTAGGTTAGCCTGGAATTTTCCAAGCTGGGCAACTAATTCACTGATGCTGTGATCAATGAAGGATCACACTGTACCTTGTTCACACAGGCTGTATTCCTCTCCTTCCTCAGCTGCTGCCTCTTTCTCGGTTTCAGTTGTCTCTTTGCTCTCCTCCCTCTCGGGGTGTTTCTCAGCGTCGCTGTAGAGCCCCACTAGGTATGGAGGAAAAAGCACGAGTTCCCATAAAGTGAGAAATGTGAGAAATGGAATAGCTTTTACATCATTGCAGGAACTAATGGTCCACCCTTCCCCATGGATGTACCTTACCTGGACATTCTGAGGAAGAGAAAGAACCCCTGTCATGTAGCTAGACATGAATTGTGAAATACAAAAGGGTAGAAGTTATTTCTTGATCCTAGGGAAGAACCTGAGCACATCAGGCTAAGCAGGTCCTTGTAACTGCCATTACATTTCCATAAATTTCAAATGCCCAGTTGTCACTTGAATCCTGCTACATGATTGCCCCAGAGCATTTTTTTGGAAGCGAGCATGTCGTTCATCTTCCATCATCAAGAAGTCCATGTGAAGAAGTTTAACAAAAACTGTCCCAATGCTTTCCTGTACATTGAAAGAGGAATCACCCTTGGAGGTCCCATGAGGGGACCACAGCAGGGGTGGCCAAGGGGTGACACAGGGGTGACTGTGCTCCACAACCTCCAGCATCACTGTGGCCAAGAGTGAGACAGGTCCAGGGGAAAGGATGCTGACCCATGGGCCCAGAAACCTGCCAACTTCGGCAGGTTATGGAAGCCCAAATTAATCCTTGTGCCTAAATTAGGAGGGTAATACCCTCAACAACCAGGTACCTCCAGCAAGCGCTTCAGAGGAAGGCAAGTCTGCAGCTGAGGTGGGATGAGATGGGGCATAATTCTCTAGTTATTTACTTATAATATTAGGCAAAGTTACATTCTCACCTCACCAGAGTGTTACAGGGCTTAAATGCTGTAGATATCATCTTCTAGGTGATAAGGGGGATGTGGGCTCTGTAACCACCTCATTCAGAAAGCATATCTACCTAAGCAAGACTGAACTGCTTAGTTTAGACCTAGAGAGACTTGATTTCTCTACTGAACAGTCACTCAGTACTGAAAATACTCTCTTAATTGCTAATCTGGAACTAAACTGGGTTAAATATTCAGTGAGGTGCTCAATCTGTTTCCTTCACAAATGGACACTCAAAACAGAGGCTTCAACTGGTAACTGGTACTTGTGCATGCAATTACTCACTCCGCCTATTCCATCTTCCTCGAGGAAGGGAGGTCACTGGCTTTTAAGTGCAGGAATGCCACAATTTCTAGGAATTTACAGCTTCAGGTAAAATGTGGCCAAATGACTCTCTTGGGGGCAGCAGAAGTGAAGGGTGCAATGCAGGAAAGCCTGAACTTTGGAGGACCTCTCACTGGGCGATTGCCACAGTCCCATCAGCGCTGGGAGCCAAATGCTGAGCAAGATTTCTGGCCCCTGATTTCCTCAGCTTCACTCCCCTCCAAACAACCATGCAGATCCCAGTCTCTTCATCCCAGGGTGTTACTTCTTAAACCAGCTGTTGTCCTAGGGGATTATAGCAGCATTTCACTGCTCTTATTCTGGGTTTAGTTAATTTTAAATGAACAACAAACCCTTGCAAAAACAAAACAAAACAAAACAAAAAAAAAAAAAAAAAGCAAACAAAAAAAAACCCCAAAAAAACCCCCAAAGAAAATCAAGCTCCTCCACTATTAAGAATGACACGTCTGAAAAGCTTATTTTTAAGTAGACTGGCTGTGTCACTGTGGTTTATTTTCCTGACAATCATCTCAAGGAATTTCTCCCATGTGGGCAGGAAATACCCAGCGTAAGAAGCCCACACTCACTCACGTGCTTTACTCCTCCAACACCTCTTCTCTACATGGTTGGACTGAGCTCACATTTCCCTTTTAGAGTCAGGCTATGGCTGCTTGGTCCCTTAACACTTTTCCACAGCTATAGGAGCCCTGGCATCTAAGGACATGGTCTAAGGATAACAGTGAGACTGGGCTGGCAGGGGGTGGTACTGTATTTTATTGCATCTGTTAATGCAGATGGAAAAAGAAAGATCAGATTTTAGGTACATTTGCTACTTTCTTTTAGAATCAAGGAAGTGCTGGCACACCCAAAGATACGTTTGCTGCGTCAACTATTTATTATAATTGGCCTGATACAGTTAATTATTAATAAATTAGAATAATTTTTATATTATATAAAATAAATTATATTTATAATATAATAAATTATTAAAATGTATTTATTTGCCTTCAAAAATCACTATTCTGAGCATTTTACTAATAGAAAGCACACTATTTGCTGCTCCTGACTTCCATTAAAAGGCCAGATTTTGCTGTTTATATCAGCCAAAGCACTGGATAGATACCATTGCCCAAGTGAGCACTGCTGTAGGAGTCTTCACATTACAATTTCTAGGCTCGATCGTCCACGCACTTAAATTGATTTTACAGTCATGATACTCCTGGGACGCTGGGGCAGCTGCTTCAGGTTTTCACAACTTTATGTCAGACTAGAATCAGGCCAGGCCTGATTAGCCTGTGCGGCTCATAATTCACAGCCTATGCCTTGCAGGTGCTTTTACTTCAGGGAGATCGTGTCTGTGTTTCCAGCGGATACAGCTGAGATCCTCGCTTAGGAAAAGTGCAAAGCAGGTGCTATTTCTGGGAAGTTAGTGAACCCTTGGAAAAAAGGGTTTAGGAGCTGGTTGGGATGCTCATGCCAGCAAGTGGTAACTGTGGCTCAGTGTCTCTAAGACAATTAGCAGACCTAAAATGATGAAATCCAAGTGCTAATGCTGCTCACCTTGGTGTTTGGTGGATTTAAGGCTGCTCCATTTTGTTCCCTCTGAGCTGCTCTTCTCTTCTATTACTGAAACAGCCCAAACATCATATTTTAGTTATAAAGTGAGTTTAGTAGGTGGAAGGGTGGGGAGGGGAAGGGGGATTAAATTTACTGCTTCTGTGACTACAGATCTGAAATAAATCTCCGATTCAGTGATAGATCAATAACACCAAGATTGGGTTTAAATTATTAATAAACTATGAGAAATGAGGATAATTATTCTATGAGTCACAGCTCTCTAATGCAGTGCACATTTTTCCCTGAGACATCTGCATTGAAGCACGCCCTGCCTATCTTTTGGCAAAAAGCTGCAGCCAGGAAGTTGATGCCTTTTGTTTTGCTAGCTAAGCGTTTAATAAATCCTCGTGGCCTGGGATAGCCTGGTGACAACGTGTTTCTTGGCATACACCATACATCACTATCCTGTGTTCTCAGTGGCCTGAGGGGCAAACTCAGCTGGGATGTTATCCTGGATGCTGTGACTCCAAGGGGGAAGTGCTTCTCTCACAGATAAATGTTTTCGGACTCAGGATCTCCTAAAATGTCCAGGTGTCCATTGTGGCCATAGAAATCAGTGCAACTTCATCTCTCAAATGGACAGATGGAAATGGAGTTGAGTTATCCTAAGAGCAATCTGTGGCTTTGCAGGGTAATGTTGAATGGTTGCAGAGCCCCCTCATGCTGGTGGCAACCAGGAGGAGCAATATGGGCCAGGAGGCTTGGAGGTGTCTCCAGGTGCCCTGGAGATCAGGGCTTGTCGTGCTGATGGTGGACAAGACCAACGTCAAGGGACAGCTGAGATCTCTGTTTAATTGCCAGAATTGCTCTCGTCTTAACACAGACACAATTGCTTTTGGGTGATTTCCTTGGCTCACTGCAAAATTATCAGGCTTGGGTTTTACAGGCTCAGGGCACTCTCACTGCTGCTCATCAACTACTGTCTCATCGGATGAGATGCTGAGCATGGCTCCAATTTGCCCTTGAACTCTCACTGATATTTAACTTTGTCTGGAACCAAGTATTCTCCTTGGGCCAGTTTCTACATGAAATCCCTAATAATGGGGAAAACAAACCAAATCTGGATGTAAGGAAAAAAAGCCATGGATCAATAGGAAGGGATCAGAACTTAGGAAATTGGTTATGAGGGGTATTTATCCTCCTGTCAAAGTTCTCCAACTGGATCAACATTTCAGTGAAATGAAACATTCTTTTTGAGTATATTTTTCAATGAGGCCATTGAAAACACTTTAAAGCAAACTTACATTTTCATTTCTCTAAATCTGGCTCTTTTGGAGAGCCCGCTACTTGTGATGCTGAACAGGTCTATCTTAAATGAACTTACGGTGCTCCTTGACAGCTAGGGACTTACCTGAATAGCTCCACTCTGTCTGAGTCGTCACGTCCTTGACATGGTGCCTGCTGCTGCAGGACGAGGCAAGGGAGTCGTCAACGTGCTGCCTGCAAAGAGGGAAAACTGCATGGTATAAACTCGGTTTATAGCCAGAGGAGAGGAGTGCTCAGGGATTTAGGAACAGGCAAAGCTTCCTAGATGTTACTGATGATTCTTGGTGTCATTGTTTTGGGCAGGTCATCTTAAAAAGTCAAATTTCAGAAAATGAGAAAGTTAGACCTCTGCAATACCTGGTGAGAAGAGATGCACATACAAAGCAAGGGCTTAAGGGCAGCGGAGGGTAGTGGGGTAACCATCAGCCTCAAAACCCCAAATATTAAAGGACTTTTAGTAGGGACTGTGCACAGAGGCCTCCACAAACTTAGTGTTTCCCCTACCTCTAGTTCACTCTGCACTATGGCATTCATTCTGCACCCCATAGAGGCTGTTGGTGCCATTTCTGGCATGGGAAGGAGAAAGCCTTCTCTCTTATCACAGCATGCCCAGCAGAAAATAGTACTTTCTGGAAATCTTCCCATTCTCCCTTTTCTCCTGAAGTTGTCTAGCAAGATGTGAAATTGTTCTGAGCCTAAGACACAGAGGTATTAAGATTTCCAGCCACTTCTATTCTTGCAATGCAGGGAGAATTTTTTTTTTGCTTGCCTCTGACATACTAATTTAAAGACGCCTGGGGTCCTGGCAAATTAAAAAGAAAGTATGAAAAAATATCGTGCCGAACAAAGTGCCACTGGGGCCTGGCTCGATCTGATGCAAGGGAAGCAGTTCTGATTTTTTTATTGTTTATCTCTATTAGTAATGCAACAAGGCTGTTACACATCACTGCTTTTTTATTAGTTGCCTAAGAATTTTAAAGGATTTTGGGCACAGCACACACAAATTAATGCATTCATGGATGAAAATGGATTCTCAGGGGAACAGAGGGAGCTGAGGTGCTCTGGTGCCTCCGCTGCCCTCCTATCTGGGCACCTCACACATATTTTGTGTGTTTACACTCCCACCTGTGCCGGGGTAGCGGAACACCATCATGTCCACCTTACAAGCGAAGAACAGAACTGGAAATTTAGGAATTCAGGGAATCCGGGCACAGCCCCAGCCATTTGCTGGGGGTCACTACCTTAATCCTGACAGCCCAGATCGTGGCTGGCTCCTTCAGGGCAGGCTCTGTTCCTGCCACAGCTGAGCCGACCACCTGGACCGCATCCCACCGCCAGCAATGCTTAGGGATGCCCCTCATGGAAAAGCACAAACTACTCACATAGGTCATCAGTAACGTTTTTCTTGCATTTGTGCAGCCCATTTACTTATGCCAATGACTCTCTGCTATCCCTCTTGGAAACCTTATGACCAATTTCCCTGGATAGCACAATGGATAGCACCTCAGACCATAATGTTTTTTACAGTGCTTACTAATTTTGGAAAAAGTAGAGCTCACACTCCTTGAGGTGGAAAATTATAAATTTATGTCACTATAATGTCACTATAATGAAAAAAATCTCAGGGAATGTACACGTAGCAACACACCAGAGCCTTCCTTTAAACAGCTTCTTATATCCAATTCCCTTGATGCTAAGCAGCTGTGGTAACATCTTTAAGGAAGAAAAAAACCCCAAAACATCTCTCAAATATTCCTGTAAGGAATATTGTCAATGAACTGAATGCCACTTAAAGTACACCATGGAAGAATTTGGTCTTTTTGTTCCATTTATTTAACAGGCATCTCTGATCAGCTTCTCTTCTCTCTCCTCCTCTCTGCACCCCCCAAAAAGGATTAGCTATGTCTAACGTTTATATTGCACAGCCAAAAGGAGTGAGCTATATCCCTGGCTAATATAAATCAACATAGTTCCAGCAGCACTGGTAGAGTGAAGAGTGGAATTACACTGATTTACCTTGGCTGGGGAATCAGGCCTACTTTTCCTCCCTAGATAAAAGAGCATTCTGCAAAATAAAAATCATACATTACAGCAATTTCTAGAGATGCTGCACAGGATTTATCTGTCTTAAAAAAATAAAAATAATGAAATCTACAGAGGCTGTCAGCGTCCTTTTTAATATAAGGAACAATGAGGGGCCCAAAGATAATTAGTTAGACAGACGTAACTTTCAGATTAGTAATAGTGCAGATACAGCAGAGGCTGCCAGGTTGCAAATGTCTCAGACATACTGTAAATCTCCAGTTGTTAGGTGTTCCTGCTGTGAGCCTACAGATAGCATAAATACAGTATAACTTGACTGAATTATATAGAAAAATGTTACCAATTACTCTCCTTACTTGGATTCCTCCAGCTTAGAACCAATGAGCAGAGCCGATAGGGAATCTGTCGCCAATTCTGGAGAAGAGAGAAGAAGATTTCTTAAAAAAAAAATTAAAAGTTGGGTTTTTT
>JAVCKT010001893.1:0-11430 GCA_032273925.1 Rhynchotus rufescens
TCATCAAGCATTACAGACAATTCTTAAAACCCAAGAAAATACTGTACAAGTAATACAATTTTTAAAATATAAATTTCTAGTAATGCAGACTTTTCTAGAAGTGATTATTTTTAAAAGGTACATTTTGTAAAGATGTTGACTTCCATGCAGCTGAGGGACACTATTTCCTGCAGCCCTATAAATGGAGAATATGTTATCTTGAATTGAGCATTTAGAAATATTCCCTAATTGCACACTTTTTAGGCATTTCTAGGCATTACCTAGAAATAGGAGCTGATGTGTTTTTTCCACTTATACTGACTGAATTTGCTCCAGAATTTAGCAGTGTGTACCAATGTTTCTAGGCTGTGCTCTTGTGTGATTGGGGGAAAAAAGAACTGTCAGCGAATCATATATTAAAAACTGGATGTCCACATGGTCAGAAGTAATAAAAACTAAGGTCCTTCAGCAGAACTATATACTTGGGAAAATGGAAACTCAAATTCAATCAGGTAGAGATGCCAGAGGGCTGCATGAAGACAGAGGTTCTCATTTGTCAGGAAATATTCAAAATGGACTATGGGATGAAAGAGGATTTAAAAAAATGATAGTAACCCTTGTTGTATTTATGAATTCATCTCCTCATGTATAAACACTGATTTGGCGAAATATTATAGCTATAAAAATTCTCTGCAAAAATAAAGGCACACGTGTGATATGAATGCTTTAAAACAAGGCAGGAAGTGTCTCATGTGAAAAATCACACTCTAAGCAGCATTTGTTTAATAGCCTGCTGTATGTCTTTTATTGCTACTGCTTAGGCACCTACTGCCAGAAAGGTGTTGAGGTTGTAGAAGGCCTAAGAAATGCTTTGTGGAGGTTGTGTTAAACTGTTGTTTTAATCCTGCTGTTCTCAGACTCCTTGAGTTCAGGTGCTATGGAGAGGGTTATATATAGGCTTATAACCTGAAGGCTGCAAAATAACTGCTGTTCCCATGCTCACTGCTCTGAGGACAGAAAATTCCATCTCCTTCTTTTCTATGACATCTATGACATCCATCTCCTGTTTTCTATAGACAAGAGAATGTGCCATTTATTTCTCAGCCATGTTTCCCATTAAGCTTTAGAAGATAACTTTTTCATTTTGTTTTTTCATATTTCTGCTTTGGCTAACTAAAGATTGTGTTGATTTCTTCTAGTATAGTAGCATCATGGGTCGTATTAACATCTACTGCTATGGAAATAATGGAGAAATTTATCTAAAAAAGCCCTTTTGTTCTTGCATCTTGTCTTGATCTTCCTTTTTGTTCTAACTCTTAAGATGTAGCTGATACATATTCACTGAAAAGGTAATGGTACTTGAGTCTATTTCCAGAAGTAGTACCAAGCAAATGATCTGTAGTTACAGGCTGACTAGCACTTGTGAACAAAAAAATGAATCAAAATACAAACCCTAATTTTTGAGAGCTGCTACTTGAAGTAAAAGGTGATCAAAGACCACACAGTAAAAATTTTTTTCTGTGAGATAACGGAAAATGGGTTAAAATACTTAGCTTGAAAGAAAGGGTTCAACATTATCTAATTCTATATAGAGGGCTACTTTGGAATCTATACCTTCATTTTATTATTCAGCATAAGGATTCAGCTTAATTTGCCGAGCTGTTGATACCACTATAAAATACTGTCTTTCATGTTTGAACATGCAGTAAAGGTCAGTGTGCTCTGTGTGCTCTCAATCACTGTAGGAGGAAAATATGAGAAAAGAGATAGATGCTATGAAAAATGAGCTGAATTTCCTTAAAGGAGTTTCTGGACCTCTTGATTTTCAGTTTCCTCAGGAAAATGAGTGTTCTGGACAAGCAGAAAATCTGCAGGTAAGTGTGTAAGAGCTGCAGCGTTTTCCTCTTGTAAAAGATCCTGCAGCATCACAGAGACATGGCGGTTCATAATCTGGCTCTGGTATCCATTAATCTCCATTTTTTTACATAATTTCTCTGATGTAAACAATGATACAAGATCCCGTTGAAATTTACTGTACAGAAAAGGTTTTCCTTTCTTGATAGGTGCTCATTACATGAAAACTTGATGTTCATTGCCTCATTAATAAACTTAATAATAAAGCAGTAGTAGTAATTAAATAGCATTTAACTGAAGTTATCTGTTTAGTAAATCCATTTCATGAATATACAGGTGTTTCTCAAGTAGCATCTGTGCAGAGCAACTGACTCTATACAAGTTCCTTGGAAATATGGAAGCTTCTACTCAGAACTAATTTCAGCCTCTAATACTGAATAGGATAGATAAGATATTCACTTTATCAACATATAGATAAACTGAAGAGCTTAGTTAAATAAATGAATGACTTAATGAATGCAGGGGATAAAGTTGTTTTAAGCAGTACAACTTGAACTATAATTTGACTTGCTTTGCAGACCAGACCAAATGTACATGTGGGTTCTGGGTTCAGGGTCTGTGTGAAGTCAGTAAAGGAAAAAGCATGGAGAGCTGCTCTTTTGGAGAAACTATTAGTAGTAGTAAACTCTTACAATGTGTTGTTGTTGTTATTTCTTATGCCAGTGTGAGCAACAGCCATCAAAAGACAGTGAAATACAGCCTATTCAGAAAGAGAAGGAGTGTATACAACATCTAAGGAAAGATAGCATTTCTGGGCATAAAGAAGAAGTTGGAATAGAAAATGTGATGGACTGTCCGTTCCACCTGGAAGAAGTGCAGATAGAACAAAGTAATAACGTCACACTGACAATAGAGATAAGTAGTGTTAACAAAAGTATACATGCTTTATGGATACAGCATGGGGCGAGAGAAGGCCTGAATCTAGGAGTAAATATTTTTGTACTAATGACAGCAAAATTCTGTGTGTCGGTAGTGCTGATCAGTGGGAAGTGCCCGAGGTTCAGGACACAGAGCTGCCAGGAGCTGCTTTGGCCATGAAATAGTGTCTGTGAGCTGGCACCCCTTAAGCCCTTGCAGCACTTCTGAGTGCCAGTTCAAGAGGCCCTTTCCTTTTCTGATGGTGAAAAGCTTGAGTTACTCCTCCCTGTCCCCAAACCATGAATTATGCTTGTGGTAGCACACCAGTGATGTAAACTTGACGGAGAAAGGAATACGTAGTGAGTTGTTAAATGTGTTATACATTCATAATGAAGATGTTCTTCAATAACTGGGCTAATATACCACTTGGGAAATATTTTTACTATCTTAATTCATACTTAAAATATAATGAATGTTAATATCTTATGTTGAACAGTTCACAAATGTTTTGCAAGTTACTTATTATTGCATTTATCTTTAAGTTAAACATTTAAATGTTTATCTTTAACAGTTTTACAAGTTCTTGAAAACAGCTGTGAGGATGAAGATAATGTTGCTGCTCCTCACAAAGAACAGCAAGGGGAGGCTTCTTCCAGGAAGAACACCCTGGGCCCTGGTACCGATTTAATTACCCAAGGACAGCCCCGGGAAACGCGTGTCACGGAGTGCAAAGCAGCAGAAAATCTGGGAGCAATCCCCGGAGTGCTGCAAGAGAAGCAAGCAGGCTCAGAACACCAGCTCCCGGACTGCCCCAATCCGCCGGCACTCGGCACAGGGGCTGGAAAGGTGTTTCTAGATGGCATTGACATAGCAGGGGGCTGCCAAAAGGCTCCAAGTCAGGAGATGAGCTCCAGCAAGGAAGAGTTGGGCAACGCTACAGGTGAACTGACTTGTGTTAATGCAGACAAAAAGACATGTGCCCTGCAATGCACCAAAAGTGCCCTTGTGCCTGAGGCACCCAGCAAGGAGTCTGGAGGGGCTCCGGGCCCTGAGGAGAAGGCTGAGCCCGAGAGAAGGGCAGGCAGTCATCAAGCCAAGGAAGTCAACGTTGGCATCCTGTCTTACACTAAAGAAAATGATCAGGCAGAATACCAGGACTGTAGCTTGCTGGACAGTGACGGTGGTGTAGAAAACAGACCAAAGGAAGCAGAAAAAAAGTTAAGTCTGAGTGATTTGCATATAGATAAATTTCTGTTTAAACAGAAAGACGTAGGTATTGAGGAGAGAAATTGCAATGACAATGCTAGAAACGTATGCAGAAATGCTGCTCTACTGACTGTTGGTTTTCCAGCAGCAGATGCTGCAAATTTACCCGCTCTTTCACCCACTCTTTATGGTGATCCTGCAAGTAGTGATGACATCCTAGAAGAACACAGCACTAATAGGCCTCTTAGCAGTGCTTTCAATTTATCTGCAAAAGCAGATAGAGGAATAAGCGTGACTGACACGCAGAGCAACCAGCCTGAACAAGCCAGTGCTGAGCAAACAGGCAGTGATCCAAAAAAAAGTGCTTTGAATGTTGAAAATGTATCTACAACAAATGCTGATGATCTTGAAACAGTCATTCATAAGGAAACCTCAAAAGACAGAAGTAGTACAGATAATCTCACACCCTGTGAAGATGTTAGTAACGATACACAGATACAGCCCATCAAAAATGAACATTCTCTGGAGATTAATGATAATTCAATAAATAACACACTGTTAAAAGAGAAAAAAGGTTCACTAAGTAGTACAGTTCCAGGAAGTAAGTTTGCTGAGGGTCACCTGAAAGAATCATGCTCTTTACCCATGAGAACATCTGGAAATCTAGTAAACCCAAGTGGAAGGTCATCCTTTGATCTTTCAACCTCGAGCAAAAAAGCTGAGAAAACTCCAGTACTCTTTAAGTTTTTAGATCTCAGTTCTTGTTCAAGAGTAAATCAAGTAAGAAGTCAAACAATGTGGACTTCAGCTTCCAAAGAGCCTTCTCTTTTGCAAGAGAAACTACCCGCTCTGGCAGAAAGCAGGAAGAGTATTTCAGACACACAGAACGTCAGTGAAAGCGTTGTCAGAAGAGAAATGTGTCTAGGTAAGAAAGACAGCTCTTTGTATTTGAAATGTATATTGCATATATTTCAAAAAAAAAAAATCAAATTTTTGCATATAAGCAGTTAGGTGTATATGAGAAAAATGCAAAACTTCTGGTATTTTAGTTATGTGGAAAAACAGAAGTAGAAAGGATGAGATATCTAAGTTATGTTTTAAATGCAAATAAATAGCTTTTCTTTGTTCAGGTCTCTGAATAAATAACTTTCTGTCTTCTGCCTTTATAAAAGGAAACATGTTTATAGGCATTTCTAACTCTAGGGTAGAGTGTACTATATCAGGGCTCTGCATGTGATTTGAAGAAAACCAAGCACCTTCTGCAAATCACTCATTTCACATAAAAATGGGGTATATTTTGAACCGGTAGATGTTTCATTGAATTGGCTTTACAAGAAAGTTTGTGTTTTGTTTTGTGGTGTTTTTTGGTTGGTTGGTTGTTTTTTTTGTTATTTTAATTGAGATGGTCGCTTGGAGCCATCTGTATATGGTGAATGCCTTGAAAAGTTTTGCATTGTTTGAAGCTCTGGGAAGTGTGCCTGGCTGGTAGTGCTTTTTCATTACTGAGATGCTTTTTCTTTCTAACCAATGTGAGAAGTCTTTCACCATGAAGATAACTTCATCTTTCCATATCTTCCCTTCTCTCAAGCAAGGGAATACAATCAAAATAATTTAGGCTGTATGTTCCTTTCTCAAAATGCAGATTGTCTGCGGGTTCTGTTTCTGTAGGAGGTCTCTTGCCTCTAGAGTTGTAGTCGCATGTTTTTTTCTGAGTTTAGTTTCAGAGGAGCTTTCATCCCCTAAACAGCACTGGTGACAGCAAGGTAGCAGAAGCGCCAGTGCAGCTGGTACAGCATTTCTTATAAGAAATCCTAGAATTTAGAATCTTGAAGCCTGCTTCAGCAGGACAAGGCACGCTTTTCTGCATGTGTCAGCCGAGCCCTATCTACATTCTCGTGTTCCTGCTGCTTTTCTTGTCAGCAACCTTTTCACGTGTGCAAGGAGTGAAGCTGGAGAGGCTGAGCAACAGCCTTGCTCCCCACATGAGTTGCTTGTGCCCAGACAGGGTCACCAGATTTCCACCTCTGGCAAGGCTTCACACAGACCAGCTCAGGCTGGGTCCCAGCTCTGCCTCTCCCTGTCATCATCCCAGCTAATTTAGATAAGTTTTGACTTCACTGGGCCCTTTGCCCCTTCCTAGGACATAGAAAAATCTCACTGACAGGGTGCCCAGGAGTTGGGCTAGGCTTTGCTGTACACAGCACTGCCACGTCCCAGCGTTCTTTCTGTCTTTTTCATCCTTGTTTTTTTCTTCCCCTAAATGTCTGCCTGGAGCAGAATCCACATGGACAACATCTCTTAAAAAATGTTCATACTTCCAGGCATAAATATTGTTACCTATATGGGAGACTGAGGGAGTCCTTCAAATACCAATTGCTTTCTACACAAGCTTAGGTAGAGAGAATTGTTGGAAGGTTAAGATGCAGAGAACAGCCACAAGATAAGAGTTAACAAAGAAATGGAAGAATTTGATTAGAAAAAAAGAAAAAAAAAATCAAGCTTGTAATTACAACTGCATTCCTTTCTACCCTCATGTACAAAAGGAAATGACAGTCCTCTTAACTTTCTGCTACATAAACATCACTTAAGACTGTTTGCGTATTAAGGTAATGATTTTACGATTACAGCAATGATGGACAAGTAACATAGTAGTAGTGTTAACAGTTGCTATTTGCATTGTGAATAATTTTGAGAGTACACTCCTGTTTTAATTTTTGCAAAGAATTTGATGCTGGTTTTAGAAGAGTGTAATAACAGTGCATAAAGTCACTGCAGGATTAGGGCCGTAGTCTCAGCTGTGGTTGTTTATCCCTCTGTCTTTAGTAAATAGTTTGTATCTGATTTCAAGAAATAGTGGGTATATCCATTTACAAAAAGATTCTTCATTTAACAAAGGTTTCTTATCTGTTTAAATACCTTTGTATTTAGAATGTCATATTTTTATTATAACAACTCACCCTGCACTGTGATGAAAGGATGGCAGTAATTATGTATTTATGAGAAGGTGATGTACTGGTAAAGTAGCATGGTCTGAAAAAAGGTTAAGTTAGAATACTCAGAAAATATTTTTTTCTATAGATCAATTTTAATTTGCAATTACCTGTGAAGAACAGTATAAAACATTTACAATCAGAATGGAAACTTGAGCCATCTTTAGACACAAACTAGATGCAGTAGCGCATGAAAGAAAAAAAAAAAATGACAAGGGAAGAACCTGCAACAGAGATCTAATCATTTAAAACAAAATCAGTTTTTTTCTCTATTTTTTAAAGATCAGAGGTAAAGCAGAAATTTAGTTACTTTATAATTAGTGCCTAGAGACTAAATTGCAGTTGTTACCATTTCCTTTTTGTCAATCAGGTTCCCCTAGTTTCAACAGAGCTGCTGACACTTTGAATATCTGTAGTATCCACCAAGCCCCCCAGGGAGACCCTCGTGAGGAAAGGAATGCTGCAGCAAAGGCTCTTGGTGATTCTTCTTTTCCCACAGAACATGTAAGTCAATTAAAAATATTGCGGACCAGACCTCAGTGAGCTAATTCCACAGATATTTGTACAACTGTATACATCTGGATACTTTAGGGTTGAGTCAATCTCCAAAATAATATCAAAAGGGCAACAAGGCACCATTTTTCACAATTAAGGTTGATAGAAAGCAGCAGGAAAAAGTCACAGCATATGAATCAAGTAGATGCTAACCAGTCTGGTTGGGAGGGGAGAAAAAGGGTAGTGCACTGTCTACCTTAAATACCATCACCTACAGAAGTAAATAAGAGTTAAAAAAAAAAAAAAAAACTTTTTTTAAGTATAAAAACATTGTTTCTTTTATTATTTGGCATATACATGTTATTTAAAAATATCTGCCACAGACTAAAAATTCAGCGTATTTATGAATTGGAGCCTATCAGTTAGTTTACACTGCAGTTGCAGTGCTCCATTAAAACTTATCACATTGCTTAGCATAATGACATGACCTAAAAGCAGAGAATGAGATGACAGCAGCAATAGTTCATGTTGTGCTTTTGGTTCTTTCTTAGAACACTGTATGTTATTTACAACTTGAACAGCTACACCTGCATTATTAGCATTAAAACTTAATTACCTATAAAGGTAAACATAGCCTTTGAAGGGTGATATAATAATCTATATTTGCAGTGGGCCTTCCCCTTCAGAAGCGGCTCGAGAGGAGCTCCCTGGGTCCTTGGGGCTGTCTCCTCTGGGTACAGCCTGAGGTCGGAGCTTAGAGTGTTCCCAAGAAATGGCCAAGCTGTCCAACTTCTGTGCAGCTGCTCAATTGGCCTCAGGGCTGCTAAATGTTCTCAAATTTAGAAGGAAAGGCTGATGCTGCTAAACCACTCACACTTTCTCACAGGGCACTAATTGGGAATGACAGTGAGGTCCATGTTTCACTTTACTGACTGTCATCATGGGGACTGTATTTGCAGAGCTCTCCTTTTTCTTACTGAGGTGGAGATCCCCTTCCAAAAGGGAAGGGCAAGTAATGGAGAATGAGAAGTGGTGGATCAAATCTACAACTACTTAAAATGATGTATTTTGTTACTCAAATGATGTATTTTGTTACTGAATTGTGACTATATACACGGCATCATCTCCCACCTAAATCTCCCTCTGTACAGACTAGGTAAAAGCTGTGATAGTCAAAAACAAAGCACCTTAGACAGTTTTCAAAACACTTGATCTATCAACTCTCTGCCTGGGATTTTACAGACCACTCTTCCCTTCTCTTGTGTCATTCTAATACCCTTCCTCAAATTTGTCATTTTTATGACTGATGTGAAAAGGCTGGTGGAGGATGGAAAGTAGACTCAGCAGCACTCTTTGCCACTCCATTTAGTTGTTTTGACTGGTAGGTATGTCTATAACTTACAGCAGTCCTAGCCTTCTACACTGTGGATAGTCTCATTCATACAAAAGGCACCACTGGAAAAAGGAACAGGGGAGAAAAAGAAAAACTACATCTGTATTTAAAGTTATAATAAAAATATGAAGAATTTTCAACATTATTCTATACATACCTGAGTAAGGATGTATAAGCAGCCTCAGCTCAGTTAAACAAGTCCATGGGATGCATTGTTCTCTTTACCTGTAGTGTATTGTGAGGAAGTGTAAGGACTTCAATAGCTGCCTTTATTTAAAAGCTATATTATATTCTAAACCCAAAGTCATACAACTTTATTAAATTGCTATGAAGCCTACATAATTGCAATTAGTTCTCCAAAGAGGTCTAAATGCTTGCAGTCTTCAAATGAAGTCCTAGTAAAGGGGCATGGCTTTCTCTCACTTAGAAATATCAAATGTAAAAAAACTGAATGAAAATTGTTTCTTTCTACTTCTTTTCAAATATGAGGCAACCTTGCCCTAGTCACAAAGTCTTACCAGGCCTACCTTTTCTTTTTAACCAAGATAAGTATTATTTGTTTAAAAACAAATTCAGAGAGACAAGTTGGTAATGAGATAGTATAGTGCTAGCTGACTACCAGGCAAAATTTCTGTTGAATAACAGATGAGGCTGTATCTGTGCTAATGAGCACAAAGAAACAATTTTCACTCAAGTTTTTTACACCTAGTGTTTCTAAGCGAGGTCACAGTGGAAGAATCTCTGGGCTGCAGAGGCTCCAGGAGCTCTTTCCTTCATCAGGATCTCCCACCAAACTCCTTAGTACCACCAAACTCCTTAGATGAAATCGCTGTTAAGAGGTGGAGTTTTGCTGAGGGATATACAACACCTGAGGTACCATTTAACACCTGAGAAGCAGCATTGCAGCCACCTGCAGTCGAATCCACCCCTGTTTCTCCAAACTGGCCCCAAAAATAACAGGATCAAAAGATAATCCAGAGAGACAGAACTTAAGTTGTTAAACCTCTGTTAAGGCATTGCAGCAAACCAGTTCCCACCAATAACTGAAACTCTGAATCCATGATATTGCACACATGAGTGAGGACTGAGACAGTTCAGGGTTCCTCTAAAAGCAGTATTTTTGACATACATTTAGCACATAAGCAATAACACTATACTGAAAGGTGCTTCATGTAATTACTCCTCCAATGAAAAATAATCAGCACAATCCTAAAATGCCACTTTTCTAATGGCTGATTACTCTAACTTACCTCCTTTAATGGTAATCCTCTCCACAAGAAGGAAAATTAGCTATGTGTTATTCCAGTACACCCCACTGTAGGACCACCTGTGGTTTTTCTAAGGTAGGATAGCAAGCTTGTCATTCAAGCAAAAAGCTGTGCTGCTACTGCGCTGCCATACATGTTTGATCAGAGAGATATGAGGTGCCTATCAAAGAGTAATTAAGCCTACTCAAAGAATATCTTTAATGGGCAAAATCAACTGACTGCAGACCTTGCTTTAGTTAATAGTGTTTAGACTCTAAACAATAAAGCCAAGCAGAGAGGGAGTTAACACAATAAGCCTCATGATTTTGGGTTTTCTTAATCAAGTGACTGCATAGCAATAGAAATGTCAATTGCAACATTAAACTGCTTAATTAAACTATTTATTTTACTGAGCTGCCTTCTAAGGCAAGGTTGTTAGACATTCTTTTTGTTTTTAAAGCACACACTTTTGTTTTAAGGCTTAACTTTTATAAAAGTATACTGAGCATTATCAAGTTTCATAAATTAAGGTTAGCATTCTATTCACATATGATTGCTTACTGCTCAGAAAAATTTCACAATTTGAACCTCTGTACCTGAATGTCACTGTATAATTAACTGCTAAATCTGTATTGGCAGGTAGAAGAAGGATTTGACGTTTTCAAGCACGAGCAGAAGTCTTCACGCGTGGCTGTGACTGCAGCAGGTGAAAGCGCACTCAGAGACCAGGAGAGGTGTCCCACACACAAGTTCAACATAAAGAGCCAAATAGAAGAAATAGAGAAGTTCCTGAATTTGGAAAGGCTTCACTCATCAAGAAAGAGAAAATATGAGGAAAGCTGATAAAGAGCAAAGGCAAGAGAAAAGTGCAGGTGCATTTACAGATCTATCACTTTGGTAAACCAGACTGATAAAAGTTTTCCTATAGAGCCAAGTATTATATGTATTTTCATCTTCAGCAGAGAACAGGTTTTCTTTTCCTTTAAAAATGGACACAATTTCTACTATAGAAAATGAGTTCTCTACATTTGTGCCATCAAATTCAAGTTATTACGGTTTTGCCTCAAGTTAAAATGTTTAGAAGTATTTTAATATTTCTTTAATAAAAATAAACAGAAAAGTTGTCTCCTCCTCCTCCTGGGAAGTTTGGGCTGAAATATTTGCTCACTCAGCTTTTAAAAGCAGCAGCAACTGTTTCACAAAAATGGTTCCTAAAAACATTTAAAACAACCTACAGCACTTCTAAGCAGCAGCAAAACAAAATCTGCTTACCTTTACTGCAGATGTTCATTGTTTAAATTCTATCTGCTGTGGCTGGTTCTAAATAACGCCTCTTTCAACACTAAAT
>JAVCKT010001894.1:0-13191 GCA_032273925.1 Rhynchotus rufescens
ATTCCAAATATGATTTTATTACTTATTCTTTACCGATCATCTAGATTAAATGCTAATCTTAATTTTATTCTTCTGTTTAAAAATTATATACATTTATTAACATAAATTTTATGGATGTAATATTCACTGATGATGGTATAAAGGGAAAAACAAAACATTCCATTTTCAGAACAGGTTTCCTGAATACAGGCAATATTAAGTGCAGAATTACTCTGCTTGCCTAAATATTAGTCTCTTAAATCAGTTATTTTATGTCAATATAAACAGTGTCATTAAGCAGAAAATGCCATATGGCCTCTATGCTGACAAATGATTCTTGCATTTTAATTACAGAAATATTATGGCAAGTTTATACAGAAGTATAAACTCCTAGCTTTACTTGCTGGCAGGAAGCATCACCTTATACTGCCTCTGTGGATATCTAATATTTCTTTATTCCTTTGACAATAATCCAGTTAACGGTAAACACAGCTGTAGGTTGTTAGTGTAAAATAGTAAGGACTTCAGTTACACCTAGTATCTTAATTCACAAGCAGTTCTTTCTACCCATGGTAGGTACTTTTCAATTTTACTGAAGTAATACCGTCTCTTCTGTTACTTTCCAACACACCTCAATTCAAATGCGATACAAGAAAATATGGAAAAGCTATTATGTTTGTATTATGCTTGCTATTGTCCCTTAGGCTATTTCCTCACCTAACATTGAGAACAAAACATATATATTTTAACAATCTCTCTTTTGAAACGTGTTCATCATTTATTATTCTAAGTGGGTAAAAGTACAATTTTACATCTCTTCATCTGAAAAGTCACCTGGAAATCTTATGCATGCAAATTTCATATTAAATTTCTAGTACCTAAGTGATTAGAGTTGACTTTGAAATGCTTTCAGTGCTGTCACACTTTCTCACACTTATTATATTCACTTTTCCTGTGTTTCATTGGAAGAACAATTTACATCTTGGTTTAAACAAAACTTGAAAAAAGAACTTGAGCAAAGTCAATGATGTAAAATTACAAACAGAAATATATTCAGAATGTTCTAATCGCTGCTATGGCAAGGAAAATCATAATGGTTTGACACTTCTCAAGGAGTGACACCAAAAACCATAAAAAGTGGAAAACAGATACAAGTATCACAAGGTCTCATAACACATCAGCTTTCTCCATATTCAAAATTTTCAGAGTAACATCTCCAGAGTACAAGAGCAATTCAGGTTGTATTACCTATGGACTTTTGTTTGCAAAGAAAGAAAAAAACATTTTATCTAAATGCTTCAGTTATTATTTTTTGCTATAATTTTATTTTAGGAGACAATCTTTCCTCAGATTTTCTTTTAATAGCCTAAAATATTTTCAGCCTAATCTTAGTGTTACTTTCCCAGCCTCAGAACATCTTTTCCTGTTGGTCTTTTAACAGGAAAACAGACTTTATAAGAACTAAGCATCCTAGTTTGAACTAGATCACCATAAGCGGCAGCATCTGTTGGGAAGTTGAATTAAATCAGGATAAAAAAGGAAAACAACAACATTATTTCCCTTTGCATCCATTCCACTGATTTGTCAACCCAGACAGACAGATACAGGCACTTCTGAAAATATCTGCCTAGGTGACCTGCCCTAAATGAGTTGTGAATTTAGTCAATGGACAAATGCTATGTAAAAAGAACTAATTACGAGAATGCTAGGACAATCAAAACATTTAATTAGTCACCCATCAGCAAAATTAAAAATAAAGTCTCATTTGCAATAGATATCATGTCATCACTTTTTTTCTCTGCCATTCTAAAAAAAAAGACAAATGTTCTCATTCTTGCGGATTTGGCAATTAAAGCAGCACTCATTTTGAAACTGGGCAATCGGTCAAACAGCTTATATTTAGCAATGTAATTTTTGAAAAGGTTATTTTAAACTGTAGATTAATTCTATTTAATAACATTAACATTGCATTTAAACTTTTAAACTCTGATCACCAGAACAGCTCCTCTTGCCTGAGGCCCTGGCAAGAGCACCCTATGAGTCGGCACCATTAACTCCTTCAAGAACACTGCTACAGTCCATGTCCATATAATCCCTGCTGGGATTCCATGAACTTGTGTAGTGACTGCAGTCCCACATTTTCCAAAAGAGAGGTTAAGGCTGCCTCAGCCAGATAAATACAGGTTAAATACCTATTTGAATGCCTTCAGTGCAAGGAGTTTAAATTTAATAGTGAGAATTCTGCCTTAGCAGCAAGCAATCTAGCCAATATACTCTTACATAAAATATGGTATTATATAAAAAATGCAATCTCTCTAATTAAAATTAATTCTAATGAAGACGTGCCTGCTTTTCTCTTACATGGGCTTTTTGATGCAAGCATTGCTTCTAACAGAAGCCTTTTGCGACCATTGAGTCACAAATTAAGCATCTCAGTAAGCTGTGAGTCTGCTAATTACTGGGATTAATTTAATGAATTTGCTTTCATTAGGCTTTATGAGGCATGCTGTAGATAGGTATATGCAGAAGTCCACAGCAACATAGTGATGATACTGTAGGACAACTAAGGTTACTGATGAGGTGATGGGGCAGGGAAGCACAAAACAAATGTTTTATGGAAAACAGCATTATTGAACAAAATCAACAGCTGCTAATCAAAAGAGTCATATAGAGATCAAGTTATTCACAAGATCTTTTTCAAAACAAGTATTGTTCTGAAAGCAAACAAATATAAGTTTAAAACATTTACATAATTTTAAGGCCAATCATGCTTCTTTGTGAATGAAATATTACGTTTTGCCACTGAAACCCAGATACTCTTTTTACCTTTGGATATCAAGATGAAGTCAGCATCCATCCACAAATATTACCAAGAAAATAACTCTTAAAAAACACAACAATAAAATGCTGCTTTCAACATTTTAAATTAAAATTTAATTGAAAAATCCAAATTAATTTAAAAATCTGAGCATTTGTAAAAGCACAAAATATCTTTTGCGAAATAAGCCTTATTCTCCCAAATTAATCATATTTTCCCCAATAAAGGACAACATCAACACATATTGAAACTACTGCAGTTATATAGCTCTTTAGTTCCCAAGCTTTTATCACTAGATTACACTTAGATTGGGCATACCAAAAAATGAGGAACTTTTAGCTTTATTAACATAGCATTCATTAGCATTCATTAACATGGAATGCTTCCATGAGAAATAACACTGTTCTGCTATCTCTAGAAGATCTTTCCATAAAAAATATTTCTAGAATCTCTCTGCTTAAAAATAAAAAAGACTCCATATTCTAAAGAGAGTTTGAATTAGAAAATCATCCAGTAAAACTAAATAATCTATCTGGAACAGGAGACTACTTAATAAAGTAAAAGGTGCTTTTCCCTATCCTTCTCTTCTTCTAAATAATCCCCTAAATAATTAAGGTTTGATATTCTTTTAGCTGAGAGGTGAGAGATACTGAATTCTTTATTGCTTTTTAGATCTTATGCTGTGTAGTTTATTGATGCTGATTAGTTTGAACATAGGGATGATAGGAAGTAGGAAATGTTTTTTGCTATAAAGGCAACAAGGAAATGAGTGGGTGGTGGAGAATAAATGTTTAAAATGCCTGTCCTTTAGGGATAAAATAGACATATAGCAGCCCTTCTCTATTTGTCCAGCATTAAGTATAGATAAATGTCTGATGCTATTAGAGTTATTCAGCAGGGAACTAGTGCAGTTTCTAACTTCTGATTAGGACACAAATATTAAGACATGCAATTCTCTCAAGAAAAAAAGGTAGTGCTACTTTTTACATTATTTAAATACATAACTTCATAAAGTAAAATAAGTAACTTCAAAAGAAAACGTTTTTTAGAGTTCTCTGGACAACTAATAATTTGCTGCTCAAATACAGTTGAAGAGTGTTACATCTCCTCCCTCCTCCATAAGTTATTTCACATAATTTATGCTGGACTCCAGTGGGGCTTTTAATTTTTTTTCCAGAAATCTAATTTGTTTGCTGTTTTGAGCCCCTGCTGGATGTGTGGGTAGAGTGGAGGTTGCCAGATCCCAAAGAAGATCATTAAAACTTGGTATTTTTTATATTAATGTAAACGGTGCTTGGGGGAAAGGTGAGAAAAACCCAAAGCATAAGAATCTACCACAGACTGCTTACAGAGTAAGGTTGATTCTGCTGTGAATTGGAGAAAACACTCATTTAGTTTATAATACATTCATTTAAATGTTTAATATTATAATTACTATGATAATCTTACATTTTTTCATTATAAAAACAATACCAAAGTACATATCCCCCTATAGCAGTTGGGGATAACACCAAAAACATGTATTTCAGACAAATAGATATTACTAATGGAATCTGTTTCAAATTAAAATTGTTCATGTTATATTTTTATCATGGTCAGCTCAGCTTGAAAAGTGTGGAACAAGACACCTGAGAACATGTTGCACCCATAGGCTTGTCCATGCCAGACAAGGCAGGTGAGGAACAGCCTCTGGGTTTCTGGTCTTGTTCTAAAGGATGTTAACAAAATGCTGCTTCAGCTGCAAGCCAACTGCAAAATTTACATTTGTAATAACAATCACTAGATAATATAATCAATTTTATTTGGTAAACCTTGAAGGCAACAAGAGTATAAACGTCTGCAATGTTGTGCTGTTGTATTTCATTGAGGCTACAGTATTGCATTTAAAAAAAAAAAAAGCAAGCAAACAAAACTCCTGACATCCTAGTTATTCCTTACAAAATTGTCTTATTCAGAATAGTGTTTTCCACACCGTATCTCTTCTTAATGAAGCTAAGACCAGCTTAACAGGGCACAAAAGCGAGCTGTCTCTTACATGTTGATCACTCGCCTTACTGCAGACAGATAGCACTGGAGTCATTTCTTATCACCAAACCGCGAGAGTGCAAAAAATAAAGAAAAAAGGAAAGAAAAAACAGGAAAAATCTTCTCTGATGCTCACTCCCAGACTTTACCTGACTGAATAATAAAAGAACTGGGTTCTTGAATATTTCCATAACAAAAGGCAGCAAGTAAATATTTTTATTAACTTCAATAAGCTTTCATCTGTGTCGTAGTTTGCAATATCTGTGGGTCAAAGCAGCAAATGGATCATGCTCGCTAAAGTTAACAAATACTACATGTCTGGCATTTTAGACTGGGGGCAAAATGTAAAATCTGTGAGAATGGCTTATAAAATTTTATTAAAATTGTACTTGTTATTAGTGTTGTTGTTATAAAAGGTTACCTTAACAAAAAACTAACTACAAAAAGGGGGGAAGTGGATCAATACATTTAATTGCCTGTGTACTGATATCTAGATGGACAAAGGGGGTGTTGCTTGCTGTGAAGTTTCAGCTCTCTTCCAGTCAAGCATCTATTTTGTGTTTTCCAAATGGATGTTGTAAATGCAACATAGGAAAAGGAGGGGAGGCTTCTGACAGAGAGACATTCAAGGCTCATGAGGAGTTAAATAGGATAGTGGACTTGTTGGAAGCCTTGCTGCTTTTCTATATGCTGTTCCTATTGCTTGGAGTTGGTGATTTTTCTTCTAATTCTATACCTAGAATGAAAAGTGCTTGCTAGTGATAATAAATTGGGAGATAGCCAGGAAAAGGAAATTGGTGAGCACATCGGAAACAAGGAGCTGGACCCTGGTCCCTCTTCCCAGGAGAAAGTCATGGCTTGCTAAAGATCCACCCTATCCCTGAGTTCACTGAGCACTAAAAATTACATGAAAGGCAAATATTGACCTTTTTTCACACACACAGAAAAGCTTTTTTCCACACACAAAAAAAGCTTTTGCCCAAAGCCCAGTCTTCAAAAAAGAATTCAGCTTTGGATCCAACTTTGTGTCCAAAAGGGATCTCCAGAGTCTACACACAGGCAGCCCATACAGTAGTAAGGAGAATCTTGCAGAAGCAGAGCTGGGGCCTGTCGTTTCTGTATTCATAACATCCTATAAGAAGTTAATAATGATGGAAAACTCATCTCTGCTTTTGAGATGAAACAGAAAATGACATTTTCCACAACCTGTAGTAAAATGAGAAAGCATGGAAAACAAAGGGTGCTTTCTAAATGGTGTGGGCTAATCCTTACATATACATTTTAAAAATAATACTAATAATCATTACATACACCAGAATGTTCTATTCATGCATACAGTCTGAGCCTCTCCATGATTTGCATGTTCAACTGCAATGTTATTTTTACTCTGCATGAAAATCCCCTGCCACTAGTAAAAAAATAATTATCTCACATTATTTAATGAGTCATGCCAATCCTGCTAATCATCTCAGCAAAAGGTTAGCTAGCGATTTATTTCTAGCCTTTTATTGCCACTCTGAAATTCAGGTGTATCACAAGTATTTTGATGACAGAAATGCTTCTTTCTGAAAATAATCCTCCCAGCATGTGCTTACGTGTGTCTATATATATACATAAATTCTGCTATTCTGTCAGAATTGTAACAAAGGTCTTTATTTGTAAAGGCTTGATGGGTTTCTGTACAGTTGCATGGTGCATTTCCTATCTTATTAGTGAATGTCATGCTGCCTTATACGAATTTCTACATCATGATTAAAGCTGTGACTTTTATGTGAGAAGTCCTGTTATTTATCGTTGCCCCCAAATAATTACAATACAAAATAAAAGGGGATGAGATGTGGCTTCTTTGCATACTTCTTTGCATATGTTAGGGAGTAGTTCTCATTTTCACATAAAAAAAACCCATATCTGCATGTTAAATCCAACATAAAAATCTCTAATCAAACAGAAGTTAATTTCACGACTCATATTATAACTATAATTTAGAATACTTTTAAGATTCAGGCCTTCATCTAAAAGTCCTCAGACAAATAAGAACTATGATTTACACACACAAAAAATACAAACAACTCTTCATTAGTATTTAAAAGAGATAGAATACTCTTAGATGTTGAGCACACCTTCCACTGAAAACATGAATGAAAACTTCACAGTACTTGTCCCTTAAAGCTATCCTGTGAACTGTGCGGGTGTGGAATAGCATTGTAAAGGAGATGGAATATACATGTTAGGATCTGCCTAATGAGTAAGGTTAAGCTAAAGTGAGTGTGCATTAGAAATAAACTCAATGCAGCAAGTGAAGTTATAATTCCAGTAACACTCAAGAACTCTCCAAAGGTCAATGTCGCTCATCACAGAGAGTTTTAAATCAGACTTGCAATGTTCCTTCCTGAAGAATGTGCCATCTGACTTAAAGTAAAAAATGAAAGGATAATCTATAACTGAAAGAATCTACATATTAAATCACCGAGAGAACTGTTGGACTTTCTTTAGTTGACCATTTTTTTCATTTGCACAATATCATTGCAAAAGTAATTCCAGTTTGCCAGTATGAATACCAGAGAAAATCTAATACTTTACAAGATAGATACCTCACTCTTTCCAATGATTTTGCCCTTTATAAAAATATCTGGAAATGTATATAACAAAGATTTTTATGAAGCCAAGTTTTTCCAGTACATTAGTTTTCATTGAGCTAACACTGATGTCCATTTCTATTGCTACTTTAGCCACTATTGCCTGTCTGTATTCCAGTACCAAATACTTAAATCCACTTATACTGAGCTGCAACATGGCTGTGCTGTTGTATTCGTTGTATTCCTGGACTCTTCTATACATGTCCCTTCTCCTTTTCTCTGTATTGCAATACTTAATTCATGCCCAGTAATCCACTTTCAAAATAATAAACTTGACTTAAACTTGACATACAGTTCATCTAATTAGTTATCTAATTAGTTACTCAATTGCAAAGTTACAGGTATACAGTGTCTTTTTTTTTTTTTCTCTAAATTCCTCAATAAGAAACTCCTTTAAATCATGACAGGTAAGTAATAAAATTGCACTTTTGATATCTGTAGAAATGGGGGCCTATCAATACACATTGTTCTCAGGTTAGTTGACCCTTTCTCTTCTTGCGCTTATCTCTGTATATAACCTTCTCAAGTGTCTTCTGTTTGTCTCTGCAGCCTTTAACTGCAGAAAAGTGATAGATTATACAAACTGAATAGAAGTTAAAAATTGGATTGAACTGGGTAAGATAGGCAGCAATACTACTCTTGCTGTTGAACTTGGACAATGAAATGTTATGCGTGATCATTCAAACTTGGTATTTTATGTGCTTTATGTACAGTTCTGTAAAAGATCCGATTCCTCCACTTCTTCAGTAAGCACTCCTTTTGTTATGACTTTATACCAACCCATTGCAGATGATAAAGACTAGACATAAAATGCTGAACTCCACACTGCATCAGAAGCCCACTGAACTGCAGCGCACAAGTAGATTTTAGCATTTCATGTAAGCTCTGCCTTGCAGAGCACGTTTGCACTGTACAACCATCAGTTACCTATAATGTGTCCTTCAGGTCTGTGAGGTGACCTGCAAGGAGCCACATCAGGCATCCCCTGCCTACCTGACTTGATGTGGCTGCCGAGCGACACTAGCCCCTGATCCTGCACATCTCTGTGTACATGCTGCCTGACATTCAAAGGAAGAGGTCTTCTGCAGCACAGCTACAACCAAACCACCATCCTAACGATACGAAAAATCTTGTATCATGAGATGCCGCGAAAAGCGAAGAATATTCAGAAATTCTGAAAAGTAGGCTGTTATTTAAAATCCTAAACATGAATTTCAGGGTTTGATTTATGACTTATTTTAAAATATTTTACTTTTAAAGTACTAATAGAAAAACTGGGCAAAATATCAGAATGAAGGGATATTATTAGGTGATTAATACCATGGAACAGTGCAAAAAGCCTTCCAAAGGCAGCTATAAAGCATACAACATGCTTAACAAGAAGCCACAGGCAAGCTTAGATTGCAAATCCCCTAATCCTATTGATCCTGCTTCTGAAAAAAAGTGCAGCTCTTCTGCGACTCAGAAGGGTGACAATACAGTAAGTGCACACGGCAGGCAGTGTATGCTTGAGGAAACTTAATCACATAACCTTCTTCATTACTCAAAAAATCACTCCTGTCAATACTCCAGCCACATCCTCACTGACTGCTCCTGCTTAAGGTGCTGTCAGTCTTCCCGTAAGCTTTTGCGAACCAAATAAATTCCAAGTCATTTAAAGGTGTTATTATCTCTGCTGATAACATAACCCGATTCATGAGTTGCAGAAATAGGAAAATAAAACTTATTGCAGTGTTTTATTCTGGCAGTTTCTCAGCCTCTCAACATAAAAACATAAAGTTTCAACCTAGAATTGGAGACTGAGTAGTATTTAAACATATTCTCATAGACATAAATCTGTTCATAGCATTCAATCAGAGATATATTTCTGTTATAAATCAAAGGTTTTTATTTCTTTCTTTATAGATACCATTATCTTTGAAAGCAGACATGTTAACATACAGATTATCTGACATGATAGAAGAACCTTTTGATTAATTTTTCTGTAGATTTTACTATTTGGGATCATAAACATTTCCCAGAAGAATGCAAATTCATCTCCCTAAAGTGATTATGTCAAAGACTCACGTCAAAGATGATTATTGCTCTACAAGGTTCAATACATCACTCAGGCCACTGAGTCATCAGCATAATCTGTCCATACTTCTTTGATAAAAAGGTAAAAACTTTCCCTTTTGTAATGAGACCTGTATCAAAAACTTTCACTGCACCAGTAGTGGGTTTGTTTTGTTTTGTTTTTCAGAACCTAAGCAATACACAATCTTTTTCAGAATGCAGGCTGAAACTACTTTATTAATGGTAATTGAATTTTTTATTCTGGTTCAATAGGCAAGCTATCTGCAATAATCTAGTTTCAGAAATAACTATTTCAGAAACAGAAAGATTTATAATTTATGGAGGAGAACCAATGAGTAAATTCTAAGTATATTTCTGTCCCTTTGAAGAAGAAGCAACAATTAACTTGCTTTGTCATAGTAGCAAAGGAAGGAATAAAACATGGTTCTGATAATCAAAAATGCATATAATTTCCTAATTCTCTGAGAAAATAATCTGCCTTTGTGTTTGGTATTCTCAATTCTTCATATCAAAGTCGACATTGATGTAAAAACAAAAGAGGAAAATCTCTGCCCTTTCTTGTTCTTCTACACTAAAAGAGTATATGCAATAAAATTTGTAGTGATGATGAAATACTTGTTTTGTGAGATGATATTGGAGGGAAGCTGAACTACAATAATGTCATCACGATGTTTCCAGACTATAGAAGATAATATCAAGAAAAAGATCAAATGGCAATCTCCTATGAAATTTATCTGACACACCTATTACTTGATCCTCCATGGTAAGATCTGATTTACTTCAGAAGGTCATAAAAAAAGTAATTATAAATTTGCTTTTAAAATCAAATGAAAACTCACAGTTTTATATTGCAATGTTCATTCAGTTATTATTAGCACTAATGTGATTAGCACTAAGTGATTACTTGATGTGAAATTTGGCTGGGATGCTAAGTTTAACAGACAGACTCTTAGAAGAACAGCTCAGTGGAAATTGGAGTGCCTAAGAGAAGCTGGTAGTTTAATGTCTTGTGGGATTCCATTCCACTTCTATCTGGAAAAGATGGATCAAACGCCTCAGAAATGGTCTGTTCACCTTGCTGCACTCCACTGAAACTCACAGTGTGGAGTTCTACATGACAAAACAGGCTGCAGCTGAGACTGGCCAAGAGAAGATGACCAGATCAGAAAGACTAAAGACATCTACATCATCTGCTTTTAATCCTATACTGACATTTTATTTATTTATTTATTTTCATAACAGTGTGTCCTGAGAGGCCATAGAAGTTTTTGTAACCAGCTAGGAGTGCTTGGTAAGGCTGCTCATTGGACTTATGGTTGTTTTCTAAGTATACAGTAATCACTTCAGGAATCACTGGAACATTTTGGAGAAGCTTATATGTTTAAGTAAGTCCCTGTACTCAAAGAAGTAACTAAGCAACCGCGCTAGAGTAAATGAAACAAAGTGGGGAAAAAAGATGATCAGAAAAATGACTTGGATTTCAAATTTCTTTTATTTGTCCCATTATCTCATTTCTAAAAGATCATTCCCTTGCTTAGTCGTGCTGTACAGACTTCACTCCTGAGTGGATCTTTACAGAGGAGTTATAAACCTCTGAAAAATGGGGTTTATAATAGAAATGTTGACAGCTGGCTCTTAACAGTAGCAGAGTTACTCACCATTGCTATAATATAGTAGTCTCTAACTACTCTAATTTTGATGAAAAGTTACTGTAATGTGACTCCCCATCTATACTAGGCCACATCATTTTTCTTCTTTATGGCCCTCATTATGGTAAGGAAAATGCATGTCCCCCTAGAGAAAGCTGGTGGAAGAGGATGTAGGTACTTATAGGCTATGTTTCTTATATATTCGTGCCTGAATATAAGGCTAAAAGATCTAATGTGCTTACTATAAGGAGAAGCATTATCAATACTCCTTAGCTGCAGAATTGTAACATAAGCTAGTTTATTATAGAGCCTTTTTATCTTGGAGGATTCCTATGTGTTTTAATGAATAATATCCCTAGGGGACATCCATCCTCCCCCAAAAACATAACTACCTGTGGGATGGATAAAGTAGCTCTTTTCCATTGCTAATCCTACTCATAGCTCTCTTTATGCTAGAGGAGAAGGAGGGAAACAAAAAATATATTTTCATTTGAAAGCAATTCTTTACATAGAATATATTCCTAAAACTATCTAACAATGGGAGGCACAACAGTTCTGCATCAAGTGGTTTCCAGATACTTTCTATGGATACTGCAAATAATTTCTTATAGTGAGCCAACCACATATTTGTTTTTATTTGAAAAAAAATCTTACCGTTTACCCTATTATTCTTACTATGGAACAGCACTGCAGTCATACAAGGCGTCTGTTCAATTGTGCAGCTGCAATTGATATTTTTGTGCTATTAGGTAAAAAGAAAAAATGATGGGATGCAAATAATAGTTTCAAAATTTAAAATGAAGGAAAAACACCTTTAAAAGAATCTTTCCAATTCCTATAAGTACTCTTTCATTAGAATCTGTTTTTCAAGTACTAAATCAGAGATTTTTGACTTAATGTTTGTGCTCATGAATACTATGTGCTTATATGTCTGTTAGAGTGAAGGAGATTTATGCACATAAACTGTCATTTCAAGGTCAGATTGTGAAATGCAATTGCTATTAATGACAGTAAACAACAGAGGTGGATAAATATGGGTAGCTTTTAACAGATGAGCAGCTTAGACCACTGCTTAATGTTTTTTAGTATAGACAAAAGTTGGTTATATGTAATAGAAAACAGTAGGAAAGACAGGACAAAGTCAAAGCTATAAGCAAATTGTACTGTGATTAAAAAAGAATAAATCTAATGGATATAGAAGATTACGACCATCTGTATATTTTTGCATCATGGATCACTCCCACCCTTTCATTAAAGCCTCCCAAACTCACCTCTCCAACATATTTACCCAGGAATATAACCCATTTCAGCCCTCTGAAAGGTAATTTCATTGAACAAGACATGCAGATCTCCAAAGAATTTAATAATAAAATTTAACACCTAATCAAGAAAGTAAAGACAAAAGGAGGCAAAAAGGGCCCTCTTTCCACAGTACTTCACTTTACAAAATGCCCTTGGTGGCGTAGTTCACATGACACCCTGACAGACGAAGACAGCTTCATTCTTTAATGTGACTTGACTGAAAGCAAAACGTTTGCAACTCACTCATCTGGCCATTTGTGATAATTCTTACTCGACACTCAGACATCTATATCTAACACAGAACATGAGAAAACATGTTGAAAAACAGAGGAGATTCTAAGTATAGTATTAATTGCTTTTGTATGTTATCTGTGCTAGTTCTCTGTTCTGGTTGAGTATCAATATTTTGCCCATAGTAAATACAACTGTGTTAATTTTATGTTGTTTTATAATAGTACTTCATATAGCACTTCCTATAGCACAAGGTGATACAGTAAGAAGACTAAAGTTTTTTTATTTAACATAGATTCCATGGCAAATGTTCACGTGAAAAGGCAACGCCCTTCAGCTTTCTTTCATCTTCAGGGTTTGACAGCATGGAAAATTCCCACTATTTGGTGTTAGTATATATCTACTAATGTTATACATTATATCCTTAAGTATGATTGATAAACTAAATACTGAAACGCCACTATTATTGATCAGA
>JAVCKT010001897.1:809-13397 GCA_032273925.1 Rhynchotus rufescens
ATAGTCTGCCTTTATATTTGGTCTGGCATAAATTGTGGTAGCTTCGTTAACTCAGCAGAGCCACGCTGTTGTGCAGTAGATGAGGTTTACCACAAAATGTAAATGCACTGGTAGGTTTCCATGCAGTTGTAAGTTGTGTCAGATTTCTGTAGCTTCTGGTAATGGGAGGTTCTGGTTAAATGTTTTTATGATTAAAATTGCAATGTCAGATCTGGATGTGTCATAAATGCGTTTGATTAAGTGATGGGGCTGGAATGTGGTACTGCATGTCAGAGCTCTGTTGATGACTTAATCTTCAGATAGTAAAAAACAGTTGCTCAGTCTCTTCCCCTCTTTCATTTTTCTGACTCCCTTCTCCTTATCTGTTGCTTTGTCCAATTTCTTAATTCCTGCTCTTCTGCATTTCCCAGTTTCTTTTTGGTCTCATTTGGCTGCTTATTGATTGAACACAGAAAACTGAGTGAGAAAGATAGCTCTGATACCTGTTGTATAACTTTCTTTTAGCTTGATGAAGTTAGAGATTGATAAAATGAACTTAATTCTCCTTTAGGATAAATTCAAAGGTAGTAGGATTGTCTACTTACACAGCTCTCAAATGAAATGGATGATAGTCTTTAGTATTTTACTGCATAATTTGTACTTGGCAAAATAAATAAACTAACAAACAAGCAAAAAACTGTTTGTATTTGAAAGCCTATGCACAATTTTTTAATATTGCTTCCTTCCTTCTGTGGTAGAAGTCTGAAGTTACATTGACCTGTTTGCTGAAGCAAACAGCACACATTTCATACGTTTATGGGATTACCCATCAGAATGTTCTTATAGAAACGAACAAGCAAACAAACAAAAAACTTCACATACAGCACCCACATACACCCACAGCACACACAGAATCTGAATCCCTCTTAAAAGCTATAACGAGTACATTTTGCAAAGGGCCAGTACAATTTTCTATCCAATGAAATAAGAAATTTTAAACAAGCAGTTTAAATCAATCAGTGTTTTAAATGGAAGAGACTTCTGGGACTTTTTAGATAAATCCGTATTTGTTTCATTCGGATTTATCATTTCTTTTGGCGAGCAGAGCAGCTAACTGGTGAATTCACAGCATCTAACAAAATCACTGTGTTGGTTTCCTAAAGCATGAGAGAACAGCAGTCCAATTTGTATCTCACGCTTCCAATGCTAAAAGCATGTTTCTTTCTTGTTCTTGTCCAATTCTACACACAGCATAAATGATCGGCTCATTAAATGAATAAGAATTCTTTCTGATAATCTTTCCTTATGCCATAAAACTGGTTCATTCCGACCTCTCTTGGGACTAGTAAATTAGTGGGTTTTATTACAACTACATATAATGGTGAAGTGAAGGGTATATGACTATGATTTTATGACTCGTAGAAACAAAGCAGATGTGGATAATCTCCAGTGTGCATGAAGGATACATTAAATAGTCATGGATAAATTTGATAGTCTTCAAAGTGATGGAAAATGCTTTAGATAAGTGCTTTAACACTTTACATGCAGATGCTGCAGATTCATATTTGAAAGTAGGTATTTTTCTACGATGTTTGCATTTTAAATGTAAACATATATGACATGTACCACTATCTATGCTCTCATTTTCAGTGACAGAGAAACTTCATGATCCATACTTTATGATCCATCCTTCAAACAGCACTACACAGACTACAGAAGATGTACTTACACATACTGCAGCTGGAGTTTCTTCAATTTCTTGAATAACTACCTACTCTTGAAGGAATTTACCAGGCAGTTAGGCACCAAAACTAGCAGGGTCTCACCAAACCCATGTCTTGAGCTATTTAGATCCTATGTGTCCTTATTTTTCATACTAAAGAGACAAGTTTTACTTATTTTTCTGTTATTCCGGTTTTGTTTCTCTAATGTGTATTTTCCAAAGTACAGAAGAATCTGAGTGACTGAAGATGGAACAGTAGATGATAGAATAAAAGCAAAGACAACACACTTTTAAATTTCATGATTAATTTCATGAATGATGATTAGTAGGGTTACATGAAGGGAAAAAAAAAAGAATGTCAGCATCTTACCACAAATCCTGGCTTGCAAAAACATGTATAACCAAAACTGGGTTCCCTCTGAACACAGATGCCATGTATGCAGGGACTGGATAAGCACTCGTCCACATCCAGCTCACAGTGGAGGCCTTCCCATCCTATCAGGAAGAAAGGAAAGAAAAAAAACCATAATCTAGAATAAATAAATTATTAAGACTTTTAAGCAATAGGAGTAGAACCTGAATGTACTTCTGCATTACTGAATTATCTGACTTTACAGTTTGCCCTCACCTATAGAATTATCTGAATTGTTCTCTCCCTCACATGCCTTAGAATTGGAACAGGTAAAATGCTCCCTGAAATCTCTTAGCTCAGTCCCTAATTGCATAGCGCAACTTTTTTTGTCGTCGTTGCTTTCTGTTTCTTTCTTTGTTCTCCAAATGTGAAATGAAAGACTACATAATTTTTTTATCTTCATTTTGAGCTTTTTATGGTGTAGGTCAAATTTGTGTTATTACTGACATACTGGAAAAGAAAACCTGGAGATTTTAATAGATGAAAATAATCAGCATAACAAAAATTCAGCTAGCGTCAAAAAGTTGAAAAGGGAAACTTTGAGACACTCAGGAGGACAATGTCCTTTAGAACTAAGTCTGCAAGTTAGAGACCAGAACTCTGTTTTTCATGGAACTGGAGCCTATCGTGAGAACTCACTTCTCAGAGGCTGATCCAAACAGGAAGAAGCCTATTTGACTGTTAAGCAAATCCAAAACTAGAATATTGAAGAATGCCCCATCTTCTGCCACGGTGCCCCCATCACCAACTGCGGCTTTGCCATTTCTCCAATCACATTTTTGGGAAGGGAAGGGAAGGGAAGGGAAGGGAAGGGAAGGGAAGGGAAGGGGCCAACTAAATTCATGATCCATTACAAAACGGATTTGCGTCAGAGCTAGACAAATACTCCTTTCTGGTATTGCATGCTCTCATCATATGTTTCATATCGTTCTCTGGTGGTTTTTGCAAAGCTGAAATCATCTGGTCTCAGTTTCTACTTCTATATAGCCACTCTCCTCCATTTTATTTAATTTCTACGCTGGATCTGTGTCTGGATATCACATAGTTCCTGCCTTGTGGAAAGTTCCTTCCCATAACTGTCTTCACAGATTTAAAAAAAGTTCAATTCTATTTTCATACGAGTGCATACAGGTTAGTAGAGGATAGAGGCATACTATATATGAGTGGTAGCCTGCAACAAAAATAGATTTATTCTGCAGATTTCTTCTTTCTGTCTCTGGAATAAATCTTTTAATCTTCTTCAGTTAGGCACCTTTTCAGAAAGCCATTCATTTCAAAGGATTCCCTGCCTCTCAAATTTCTCTCCTTTTCCAAGCTGTAACCTTCTAATTTCTGCAGCTGTTTCAGGTACCATGTAATTCAACTTATCTAAAAATACCACATTAATTAAAGAAGGCATATAGGCATCTTTACCCAGCAGAGCACTCATACAGAGATCTCCAACCTCCCCACTATTTAATGCTGTTGTTAAATCAAAAAAAAAGTGGAGCTTACACTTGGGTGGGGAGGTATCTAAATCATGTTAAGCGCAGGTGTGATTTCTACAGCCCCACAGAAAGCTTGTTCTGCTTACACTAAACATTTCCATACACAGCTGCACAGGAACAGAATTACAGTCCCTGGCTGGTAAGCAATTTTAAACTATCTATATTCAAATATATTCAAAGTATTAATAGCTTTGAAGATAAGGAGACTTTTTAATTTTTTTTTAAGGCTTGATACTGTATTCTGAATGAGGCTTTGTATTGATCAGAAAATAAACCCTCCATCTGTATTTTGTATTAGTTAGAATTTCCTGAGGGCAAGTACATTTTTGTAGGGCCTATCTATTGAAGACAGGTCATCACTCAGATTTTTAAGATCAGAAGGGACCATTACATTTACGTATTTTAGCCTTTTGTATAGCAAAGTCCAGAGATTTTTCACTCCCTGGTTCACACATCAAGAACAGTGACTTTCTGGATTATTATCTCTTAGACATTCGGTCCCGCTACAAGAATTTAACATCTGAGCAAGTTAATTTCTAAAATTATTAGATCTTAGTAAGCTAGAGGCAGATTGGATATTTCACATTTCATTAGCATTAAATAAAAATCTGAATAAATTATCCATGTTGAGTTGGTTTATATCTAAATGTAAATACCTTGTGTGCTTTTGAAAAAAAATGTTAGATTTCATAGTTCTGTAAACTGCAATAGGGACACCAGAATAAAAAGATGGTATTTAAAGTAAAATTTGATTTTATTAATATTCACTCCCTTTTTTGTTTTGCTGTTGGTAGTTTTTATGAAGAACAAACATGGAAGCAACTCTGCGCAAAAAAGAGTGAGCAACATCATTTGGTGATCTGCTATTCAAGAGAAAAGTTTTGCCTAATAAATATATGAATGCCTGAGTTAAAAAGAGTGTAGCAAGACCATCTGGCTTGCTAATGGAAGTAAACAAGGTAAACCTACTGCAGAGGATGAGCACATCAGATGAAGATAGCATGGGAGAATAGAATATTTATCTATCTTGCAGACTATCTTCAGATAACTTCTAAAATCACTAAAAAATCCTGGAATACCCAAGAAAGTATTCAGTAAGGCAGTATAATAGTCTTCAACTAAAGAAAATGTCAAGTTCAGGAGACAGATATTAGGGTCACTCTTAAATTAAGAGTTATGCAGCAGTGTGCTACAATGGACTTTATATTATATACACTTTTTGATGCCAGCAAAATGTACTTTGTTAATAGTCATGAAAGGAGACAGTCCTGAGGAGATTAAATTTGTGACTACAGGCCAGTAAAGGCTGACTGTGACCTTTGCTTTTGCATTAATGCTGAAAAATGTGTACTTTTTTAGTCACAAAACTTTTAGTCACTGTAGCTTTTAGTCACAAAAGCTATGAAACTTAGCTATGATGTGAGCACAAGAAAATGTCTCCCAGCTTTTTAGAAGCTGCTTATTTGCACTCTATTTAAAAGTTTTCAGAGAACTTTTTTTCATTCCATCCTAGGAACACAAGTATCTAGTTAAAATGTATTTAGCCTATCTTATTCTGAAGGCAGTCAAATTATTCAGTGCCTACTTGGTTGGTAACATAAAGATTAGTAAAGTACTCCACATTTTTAAAGATAAATACTGTGGATAATCTCAGTGCCTTTTAATGAGCCCTTTTAAGTCTGAGATGCTTGTTAGATAGTTAATTTTCCTTAGATTTCATTCAAATTATTGCTTCATCTAAAAACCTACAGAAAAGCATCTGTTTCCTATCTTCTCTTCTTACAGAGCTGGTCAATGGGACAGTTGACTTTATCTGATGGTTCATACACAAATAAAGAGCTTGCTCTAATTTACCAATTTCCTCACTATTAACACCAGTAAGTCAAACAATCATTGTTTAAGATTATTCTGCCAGACATTGCTTACCTTGCTGGCATTTACAAGTGTATCCATTGATAAGATCTTCACAGGTTGAACCATGCAGACAAGGTGATGAATTACACTCATTAACTTCTATTTCACAAAACTGTCCAGAAAATCCATCAAGGCACCTGAAGCAAACAACATCCCAAAGTGTTATATCATGTACAACCCATTATATAAACTATACCCTGTGTAGAAACCATTCATATGATGTATGCACATTAAGAAGACTCAAACTCATGCATCCCTTCTTCTTTTAAAAAGCATTATACTGAAACATTTCCACAAGGATCTTCTGGAGGATTTATGATGGCAAAACCGGTCCACAAATTTCACATCTGACATATAAAATCTGGCTCACATTTAACAGTCTTAAATGCTGTTTGCTGGTTCCAGTAAGGTGAGTAAATACAAACATTCCTTAATATACTCTTAGGACACAGTCTACTAAAAGAGAGTTTATTCAGCTAAGTAACTGCAGTCTATATTTGGAAAGCTACTTGCTGAAAATTCTGCACAATTAAATGTAACTACAGCTTAAGAAGGCAACCTTCAGGAACTGTGCTTCGGTTACCATTCTAGTTACCAAGAATAAAGCATTTTGAAGAACACTATATATACTTTTTTTGCCAATAAATCCTTTGTGATTATTAATACTTTCTTATGATTCCAACACAAAACAACTATAGAATAGACCCAAGCGGATTTGCAAGACCTCTAATGAAACACAGCAACAGCATTAATCTCATGACTGAGCATGAGAACAATAACACATTCTTGTACATGAATGTACAGCTTTACATAATCCCAAACAGCACAGAAGGGCCTCAAAATGGTACAATGACTATTAAAGTTTTGAGATGTGCTTTGGATGGATATTTTTAATGTTTTGAGATGTGCTGTGGATGGATATACTTCACGTTAACTGGTGTATTCAAAATCTCAATAACTGTGTGGCACACGTCTTAAACCTCTTCTGGTCTCTAGAAAAGTTTTATGCCCCTTAGAGAAAAGGACTGTCTGAAGACAAACACATGTCAAAATCACCTGTGAGTGAAGGGGACAGCCAGGTTGCCTCCTGCCCGAGGAACTGTCCAAGCGTGAGTGCTGTGCACTGTACGGGTACATAACCTGTCCTTACGATGAAGTATGTGCAATGCTTACCTCGGTTTTCTAGAAAGATCCCAAGGTCAGAAAATAACGAGGAGGAACAACGTACTTTGTATATGTAATGCAGTTGTATCTGTATCTATATATGCCTTGAAGAATAACTACAATACATATAGACAACTTTTGTTTTACTTAGGTTTTGACTATTACAACATATTTGTTTTACTTCAGACATAATACACTTGAGGAATCTACCTAGAATCTACCTTCTGAATCTACCTTGGTAACTATAGCAAAATAGATTTGCCAAAATCCACATCAGCTGTGGAAGACACAATGGTGGTATATTGCTCGTAAAATGAAGCATACACTACTGTTCTGCAAATATCTAACTATAATGTGTGAGAGAGAAGTGACAGATTCATGAGTGATGCACAGGACCACCTGCATTGCTCTTGGTCCAGTAAACATAAAACACGATCTACCAGAAAATAGAGTTTGGACTTCCATCCTACCAGCAAACATGAAACAAAGCCCAGGATTTAGACCCAGATTCTTCCCATCCAATTTCACATACTAAGCTACTACGGGCTAGTCTATGGGACAGGTTAAAACATATTTAACTTTCATTTTACACTTTAGTGTGTCTTCAGGCACCTTGCTTTAAAGAAAAAAAAATCGCTACAATATAAATGAATGGGAGGAAATTTACATCTATTTTGTAAAAAATCTTGATAGAATAACTACAGCTATGTGCATCTAAACTTTACTTTAGACTTGGAGTAAATATAAATACACATGCATTTTTGGTAATTTATGTTATTCTTAAGACATCTCAAGTATTTACAGTGTAGTACAATATAGAGTAACAATGGCATCAAAAGCAATGAAAAAGATATTAAAAAAAATCCAGCATTACAGATTCAAATCTATGGGAAAAACATAAACCCACAAAAACATTTAGATATCCAGTAAATCAATTCATGTATGAATATGCACAATGTACCATTTTTTTCTGTCATATAATTATTCAACACAAAGAATACATAAGAATTTTGAAAATATTTTTAGGCAATGAGGTGCTTTACTTTCTTGTTAATGCTGCAGTCACGCAGTGTTTGGTTTACTTGTGTCGAGACAGCATAATTAGATATAAATGATGCTTCATGAGTGCAGAGACAGGAACTCTATTAACTAAATGATTCTGACTGATTACGAAAAGCTAGCAGTAAACATGTTACTGGTGAGTATTTGTAAGTCATAAAATAACACCATAATGTCAGCAGCTTTCTCAAATCACGTTTTAATTCCAGTAAATTATATGTTTTCCAAACGTGCTAATGAAGTTAACACTTGACCAGGACTTGAATCACTTCTTAAAATTGTTCTCCCACAGATTTCCTTCATTCTTCTCCTTTTTTACATCTTTGTATTTCTGTTCTGATTCCCCATCTTCCTTCTTCCCTTCTGTCATTTTCCTTTGAGCATCAGGCAAGAATGAAAAACAGAATTAAAAAAAGCCCTGACATTATAAAGCATAGGCAGATACAGAAAACCATTCTTGAGGTATAAATGTTATTTAACCTAAACCAAGCTGCTCAGAGAAGTTGTGAAGTCTCCTCCTCTGGAGATTTTCCAAACTCGTTTGCATGCCACCCTGTGCCTCGTGCTCTAGGTGTCCCTGCTGGAGCAGGGGGGCTTGACTAGATTCTAGAGATCCCTTCCAACCTCAACCATTCTGTGATTCTGTGAATTTCTTTCAGAAATTTTGTTTGTATGTGGAATCTGGGATACGACCACTTTGCAGATAAAAAACAGTGCTGTTAGAAAAGAAGGCCAAACTTGGTGGCCCGAGGGGATGAGGCTACCACAGCTCCACGTCCTCAGGTCCAACCAGCAGCACTGCTAAGGAGTTCCCGACAGGCATCCACGCCAACACACACGTACAACATACACGGCTATGTGACACACACACATACATGGCTGTCCACATACATGGCCATTCACAGCCATCGGTTCAGAAGGACCCACTCACCACTCGCACAAACATGAACAGTGCCGACGGCCTCATCCTGTTCCCCTTACTGGCTCATCAGGAGGAGGGTCTGTCGGGGGAGACACAAACGTGAATGTGTAGTGTGGACCTCCCCAGTGGCTGGGCTTGGACACTCCTTCCACCCCAGAGCTGGCCCCTCCATCCCTCGTTTCCCCAGATGCTGCCACCTGGACATAGGAGCCCCTGAGGTTCTTAGTCCTGCTGCAGGTGGAGGTACAGACCTCTTGCGCACGCACACACACACACACACACACACAAAGCATCTAACATTAATAAAAAGAAATTACGTCTTTGTAAGTATATGTATATTTATGTTTAGCAAGAAATATATCATATCTTGTCTAATAGAGAAAGCCAATTCAGTGTGAAAGCTGAGCTTTTAAATTCAAAAAGCTATCAACATAAGATCACTAGTTAAAACACTGAAAGGTAGTGAGGAAAACACTACTCATTTTCTGTAAAAAGTTAATCATTTACAATCTAATTATGATGGGTTCATAGTAGCAATCACAAAGATCTTTCTCTCTTTTGTCATCCTTCCTAGCTGTACTAATATGGTACAAACACAGGTTTCCTTATCAATTTTGCCTTTATCAGAAGTGGTCATCACAATTTGGGTATATGCCAATGTAACACATGAACCAAAGATTCAAAAGATTCTATTGAATTGGACAGAATTGAAACAGAAGAATGTAACTTCAGTACTTTTAAACTGTGGTAAAGAATGGAGACAGGAATAAGCATTTCAACAAAATGCTTAGCAGGGGATTAGCGTGCTGTAGAAGACAAGAATTCATTTTCAAAGACGTGGCCAACTAGTTACTGCTGACTCTCCTATGTATCTGCAGAAAGAGGGGTTTTTTTGAGCTTTTAATCTGAATCCAACATTAACTGCAAATTGTGATGAAATGATACTTGTGAAGTTTCAATTTTACAGTCTTTTCTTTTTCCCATTTATCTCAGCTGGAAGTGAAGCTTTATCATGTACAATGAATGCAGGAGTTTATTAAGGTAACACTGAAGGTCACGTAGGAAACTAATAGGTGTTTGCCCTGGTTATGACAAGCACTGTTTTTAGCACGTACATGAAGTAGCAAAATAGAGAACAGAGGAAAGAGAAAATTTCCACAGGCATAAATGCCTCTAAGTGTCTAAGCTGCTCCTTAAGCACATACACAGAATACGTGACTATTTTCACCATCCGTCCACTAGGATCTATGTTATATTTAAATTCAACTAAAGCCATCTAGGAGACTTGAAAGTCAAACTGTTCCTGAAGTGCAGGCAGAACATCTAGGTAATTCCAAGCTGAGATTCCTAAATCAGAAGAAAATTCCATACATCAGTATGAAGGTGTTTCCCCTCTATACTTGGCCTTTGGGCTACTGGCTGCTATGAGCAGAGAAAGGATAATTAATGAGAGGGACGGTTTTGTCTGACAACAATTATTCCACTCAAAGCAAGTGCTCACTGGATGGGAAATCTGAGTGAAAGAAAGAATATTAATAGGACAACAGGGCCTGGGCTGGGAATGGTTAGGGAGGGATGCTAGAGGCTGGAGGTAGAGCCGAGCTCAGCAAAGCAGCCACTGTTTTCATTCTGATTCACTTTGGGTTGCTGGAAGCTGCTCTCGTCCTTGCCACACAGCCCATGTTTATTGGGCTCTGTGACACTGGGATTCAGCCAGTGTGGATGAAATGCACTCGTGGCCTTTTGCTCAAAGCAGCTCGGACCTGTAAACTGGGCAGGTGAAGCAGGACACAGGACCAGGGGCAAAGTGAGGTGAAGAACAAGCCTGTAAGGGTTGTGGTATAAAAACACTTTGCAAGCTTGAAGCTAGGAGGCATTGCTACACGGTTTAGGTTAAAAGAAGGATGACTCATTCAGTATGAGGACTCAGCTGTCTAAGGTGCTGCCCATTAATATAAAAAGCATTGACCTTTTCGCCTAGGAAAGCTGTATTGAGACAGACAGGTGAGTTATTGGGGTGCTGACAATATGCACTTGGCTGACCTATTTAGAAAAGACGAATCAGGCCCTAAGAAACATCCACAGATGTTAGTAATATTAAAACACCATTTATGCATTCACTACCATAATGCTGACAGATTTACAGTGCTACGTGAAACGTAATATTATTAATACTTCATCTAGCAAAGGTCAGGTTGAATGCCATCTACCTGATTTAAGAAGCCCTGTCTCCCAGGGTTTTAGGCATCCCACCCTACGGCTGGCTACACAGTCAATCAGAGCTGGGATCATTATTAGTAATAAATGTTCTTGCTCTGCATATACTTTTTGACAGACTAATTCAGCAGCTACTACACATATGAGGCTGATTTCAGATGTCTATTCCTGCTGAATATTCATTCTATCAACCAACATAATTAATACAGTATGGAAAGCTAACAAATAAACCACTATTATGGACACCTTAAATATGTTTTTTAAATGGCCATAATGATTTACTGTAAGATAGTAAGCAACTTAAAAAATGGAAAACAAAGTTCATTGATGCTTCCAAACAAAATCAGATCCTTCTGATTCATACTAAACAATGGGTAACTGCATCAGATGCACAAATGGCTTCTACAGAGGATTTTTTTTTTGTAATTATACCCCATTTTGGAATAATTTTGTAATTACGTCCAACTGAGGACATGACCAGCAAAGCAGACGTGGTCCTTACTTTTACTTGTGACAATCCTACAACCAAATTCAGTAGCATGATTCTCTCATTGGAAGTAACTATAGGCAGAAGCAAGGCCTCCAGATCAGAGCATTTATCAGTTCGGTACCATTTATCAGGGCTGGTAATCTGATGGTGGTGCTTGAACTCAGGCAAACTGAATTGGAAGAGACGTCCTGCTGTCATAACTCAGCTGCTCAAACTCTCACCGGGAAAAAAAATCTTGAAATAACTGACAGAGAAAAATACATCATATATCAGTAGGATTCCTTCATCCACATTCTAAAGCAAACGAGAGATTTTCACCCACACAATAGCAAAGACAGGTAACTATTAACCATATCTAGAGTATTGCCTTTCAGCATGTATTTTGATCCTCTGAAAAATCCAAATTTTAATAAAAGTAAGAAATTCTAATTTGTGGTAAAATGGTAACTTACATTTTTATAACTAACGAATATTTTGCTCCTAGCACCACTGCAATTTGAACATCTCGATACACCAGCATCTTGATGTCACCAGCGAACTCTCCCTCTACCTAGGTCAAGCAATGGACACAGTTTGAAGACAACTTTGAACACCTGCTTCCCAAAGGTCCTTATTTGAGGCACTGTTTGCATTTGCCAGCATTGTAAGCACTAAGGTATATGCTTTAAGTTTAATGGATACTTTAGGGGACTTGTGGTCAAACAGACCCCAGTGAGCCTGTTCAGTCTGATAAATAACCTGCTGATGTTTCACTGCCTCCTGATACTGTCACTCATCCTCACTCTTACATTTTGATCTATGTCATGTCTGCCAGTCCACATTCATTCCCTTCTCTTTCACCAATATACTCTGTCAAACTGCTTCCTAATCACCACCATGTCTGGGCTCATTCCTTCTCTTTTGTGATAAGAAACAAACCCAAAAGATCAGATTCCCGTTCTATTTAAATATACCTAAAGATTCACTGCTGCCCACTTATGATTGTTTCCTTTGGGGCAATATTATTTTAAGAGATTAAGAATGTAGATTGGAGACCACATCCTTCTAGATTTTGGGGCTACTTCTGTAAAATTAACTCACAATAGTGATTATATAACTGCATATATTAAATATGGAGTACATATCTAATCCATTCTCCATTACCCACTGGAGAATTGCAAAGCACAGCACGGACCCCTTGGAAAAGGGCCTATCGGAGCACATCTGTGCACGGAACACGGA
>JAVCKT010001900.1:0-12872 GCA_032273925.1 Rhynchotus rufescens
TGCCTAATCACAATAAACAATAATTTTTTTTCATTAAAAAAATTCAGAAGGTATTTACATTCCAGAGGTCCTGCCAGATACAAGTGGATTACCTCTTGTTACACATGGCTTCTATCAACTGAGCAAAAGATCAGGGCATTCACTTGAAATCCTTTGATTTCACTGCCAGATGAAATACTATGAAGATCAAGCATCACCGCAAGAAAACAGAGGATGTCAACAGTGAATGAAAAATATTTTGACCTCCAATTTTGAGATATGTATAATAAAAATCAGAATAAGCCACTTAAGTATTCTTCTACTTTGTCATACTGCCTCTTTCAAAATCAATGGCCCATTCTGAAAAGAAAAAGGCATAGACTTTCACAATTAAAATGTGATTCTTGATAGCTAAAAAGCTGTATTTTTAAAAATAATTATACGGAGTTTCTCCTTCTCATTCATTATTAGAAATGAGAGACATTACTTCTCACTCTTATTAGATATTGTGCCTAAGCCCAGATATTAACTTAATTTTGACAGAAGCAGTGAAATAATTTCAGAAAATATAGAAAAACAATCCCCCTAAAATGAATCTTTAGAGTCTATTAGATTTTGATTTTCCAGTTACATCATCCAAGTAATCATAATATACCAGCCATGTCACTTTAGAGCTATTTAAACAATGTTTAGTCATCCTTAATTCTATATTGAATAGAAGTGATAATAAATGATGAGTTGAAAGTAAAAAGTTGTAAGGTTGAGCCTATGACTTCAACTGTTGAGCAGTATGTAGAGTTTGAAAAAAAATCAATAAAAAGAGAGGATAGAATGCTGTATGTCAGAATGCTTCACTCCAGAGGAAGAAACACTGGAAGTAACAATATTCACTTTTGGATATTAACCTCATGAGAGGTACCAGAGTTCAAAAGAAGTTAGAAACTTACCAAAAGAACTAAAAAGGAAAAAAATCCATAATACGTATAAAAGATTCTGTCTTTATAAACTCTAAAGTTAATGATCCATTCCCCTTTGTAAAGGCAACATAGAAGATACTGCTACTCTATAAATCAGTATCAATACTGCTACTATATAAATCAATATTAAAAGTATTTTTTCTATACAGTATCAAATATTTCAATTTATATTATACCATTGATAGAATAAGAGCATATATAATTGCATGCTTTATTCTAATACTATACATATCCTCTATACCAAATGTGGCTGTTGGAACTAAAATGACGTTAGTCTCAGCTCCATATATCCCCTTATCCTAGAAGAATAATCATTTTTTTTTCCTTTTTGTGATACTTTTTTTCAGCACAATCCTCATAGCTTCTTATCTGCAAAAGCTTAACCATTCAAATCTTAGATTAAAATTTCTAAACGCTTGTCACAACATTTTTCATTCAGTAAGAATCTGATCTTTTTTTGTCAGGTAAATGCAATGGAGATGTGGCAAGAAAATCAGAACAATACTTAGATGATAGAAATTTTTGAAGTTGACAGGGCAACTTCACTACACAAGAACCTTCAAGATTTATAGGAAAAACTAGCTAGCATAAAAAATGAAAGCTTTCTGAGGTGCTTAGTCAAATTTGCACACATTTTGATATTCAAAATAATAGTATTTTAAAAACCTTTTATATTATGTTGATGTTATGACTTCTCTTTATGGGAAAGTATATCAGTTATCATCATCAGTACATCAGTACATATAAGTAATCATATGATACAGTAATATTTATCAAGAATTATAGAGGGATAAATAGTCTTCACTCTATTCTGCTTAGATCTATCAATTTGTGTATCCTAGTTGAAAAGTTAGCTTCTCATCTGTTAAGTTCCATACATGTACAGTATATTTGATATCAAACTTAGCTGGAGATTGTAATGGAATATTATCCTAATGTGCGCAAAGATGCTGACATGAGATACTGGGCCTAAAACTGTAAGTAGAAGCCTACGGGGAATGAAGAAACGCACTTGTAACAAATGATTGCTGCATTGATAATGGGATTCTTGGATCATATGCTGTCAGTTTAATTGCTTGCCAGAATACATATGATTAATTCCACATACTGACTTTCACTACTCTTAGAAAGCTTAAACTTTAGAAAAAGAATAGTTGCTTTTTATATTAAAAGTTCACTCCTTTCAATTACTAAGCCTTCTTAGAAAGAAGTTTATTTTAACAGTTCATCTATCCTAAATACAATTACCAGGGACTAATATGCAACTCTTGACACTTAAGGTATTGTGCATGGTTTTACTTTCATACATAGAAGATTTGTCTCATCTTAACTTTTAAAGTTTAAAAATGTATATATAAATTAAGATAGATAATGTACATATGTAGGAATTTTAACTGCTTTTGTATTTGAAAAAGAAATGCTCTACATATTCCAGTAAGGTTAGAAAGTGATAGGTTTGCTAGGCTCCAGCAAGCAATGATGATCCTAAAACATACAAGGACACAACAGTTCCAGATCCCTGAATTCAGTCTACTCAAACTTTCTATTACATAAAAACAAGACTTTTTATTGATAGAGCATCGGTTTACAGAAAACACTCAAACATAACCCAAGCCTCAGTTATATAGCCTAACTTGGTACTATGTCCAGTGATATTCAGACTACCAAAGTGTTTTAATTATAAGAATTAAAAACAAAGCACTTTCAGAAGAAAAAAAAAAGACAAATTTAGCTGTTAGAATAAAAAATGTTTCATAAAACCACAATTTTCTACACATTTCTTTTCTACACATGCTGGTGTGCCATGACACCATTATCTCCAATTGACACAGAACATAGTTATACATACCACAGTTTGGTGGTTAACTTGAATCACTTCATCTCCAGCATGGATTTTCTTGCACCGATCTGCAGGTGACTGAATTTAAAATAAAAGAGATGATAAAGAATACAGTTCTTACTGGTCATCATCTCTCTGCCAGCAGTATGATTGCTAAACTATGTCAGATTAGATTGATAGCTATATTCTACTGTGAAATAAAGAAAAAAAGAAGCATTTAATAAATTAACTAATTGCTCTTGGAGAAAAATAATCTGCACTGTTGTACCAAGACAATCCAGTTTAAGAAAGGTATGAATATTTATCAAAGAGTGAAACAGTCTTAAAGATTTAATTTAATTTCAATCTGCAGAAAGACTGTTTTTACCTGCCTGACATGTCTTAAGCCTTTGAAGCCAATCTTTGGCTGAATGTTAACTCCTTCAGGACTAAAGAGCAACTTATTCAAAAATAAATTTCACAACTAAATATTTTGGTATGTCCCTGAGAATCCCAGTAAATCACTGTTCTTCGCAGTGTATATGAGGACAGAGGATTAGGCACCAGCAAGGAACGACATAAAGTTATATTAGAACTTCATGTCTGGAATATTAGTAGGTAGAAAGAAAGAAATGCATCAACAACCAAAGTCATACTAAGATCATCATACTTTCAAAAGCAAAGTAGTTTTCTTTGGTTTTGATCAAGAAAAGCAGGGGGGGAAAGACCATTTTCTCCCCTCTGTATGTACAGATCACCTTTTTTTTTTGAGAGAGATTCTCTCTCCCCCATTTTTATAGGCAAGTGATTTCATTAAGCTTTTTATAGAGTGATAATTATTTTGCTTTTCTTACTTAGTACTGAGGCTGCCAGTCTATCAAGTTGTTTAACCACCTTAAAGGTAAAAGCTACCCAAGGTACTCAGGAGTAGTTTTCCAAAGAGCTGCTATGAATTTTACAGAAAGGAACTGAAATTGATTTCACTTCAGCATTTTCTAGTTCTGGTGAGACAACGTGAATCTAGGTGTATGCTACCAGCCTGGAATGGGGTTTGTTTGCAATAATCTACTTCTCCTCCCAAAGAGGAACCATGATCTTCTAGAGCAATTCCACATCATTTACGGCTTAAGAACTGCGTTAAAACAGAAGATATTCAAGCAAAACATGAGAGTGGAAGGAGGGTCACTTATGACTCATGTCTTGCAGGCATTATTCAGAGCATCTTAACTCATTTTGGGCTAATAAAGATGTAATCTTACTTACATTAAAAAAAAAAAAAACAGCCTTGACTATTTGATGCAGTTACACCTAAGACCTTCAAAGTGGCTATGCTAGTGAATCCTATCATTACGTCATTTCCCTGTAGTAACTTCAGCACTTGCAGCTTAAACTTTGAGAAAGTAGAAATCTTGAGTGCAGCAGTTTGCCGAATCTGTAAAACATGATCTCAGAGACTCTGGACTGAAAAAAAATCATTGTAATTATGTCTGGAAATTAACACACTGCAAGCTTAGATACAAAACATTTCTACAGGAATCCAAGCCTGTGGTCTTATTAGGAGATCACGGCTCTTGTACTTTACTGTTTTTTCTCCCAAATAGACCTTACCATTGAGAAATAGTTAACTTTTATCAATCATCATTTACAGAAAATAAGAGAATTGCTAGGCTATTTAAGATGTATATGCTGATCATTAAGCAAACATCTATTTATGAAGCCCCCTATAAGGAACAAAGTGTATCACATAACAGATTCATCTACAAGAACTGCATATGAGGATAAGGAATCTTATTTCAGATGAGGTTTAGTGGTCTCCTCTAGGCTAAATGTTGTATTTGTCCCATTCCCCTTCAACACATCCACACTATCAAAAATACCTATTTTGACTCTCTTGCCTCCCTTAGAGGCTGAACTACATTTGGTGTGTGCCCCCAGTAGAAACTTGGGTATCATTTCTTTTGAAAAATGTCTCCTTTCGGTGCTCTATAAGCACCCTACAAAATCAACCATTATGCAGTAAGTGGGGACACTAAAAGAACTTAATTCAAAATGGTACTCCTGCTTTAAACCAGAACATCGATAGATGCAGCTCATGATATGACTTAAAAATATTCCATTTAATTAGAAAATTTAATTAAAGAGTTACTTGTTTTGATAAAAACATTTGCTTTGTGAATTAAAAGAATATCTCCATCACTCAACAAGAAGGCTATATTTTCCTGCTGGACCAATACAGCTTTTGCAACTGCTGCTTTCAAATACAAAGGAGAAGAATCAAACCAGAAAGATCAGCTTGCTCTAATGCTACAGGACCATTAAGAAGAAACTCTAAGGGGGCAATGACTTCTAAGCAGCTCTGCTCCCTCTCAGTTCTAGTTTCAGAGCTTGTCTGTGCTGATCTGCAGGGCCAATGTGCTGGGAAAAATGACTCCTACTGCTGAACAACAAGATCCAAATCCCTCTGGGCTTTGTAGCTGGACTCTAAAAACCTTGAGCTGCAAACAGATAATGCAGGATGGTGGATAAAAAACACCACACAGTTATATTACACAGGCAGTACTGATAAAGCACTGCATTTATTAAAAAGACAAGGGCTTCTCTGTCATTTTTCAGGAAAAGTTCAGATAAAAAGTTGTGTCAACATCTCATTTCAAGTAGTTGACTCAGAAAGAAAAAGGCACAAGTTTTTGTTTAGAGGCAAAAGAATTTGGATTATTCCTGTTTTCTACAAGTCTGGTAGGACCACAAATGGCAAAAAAAGTTCAGTATGAAGAGGCCAGATCACACATTTGCCCCTATCATGTCCTTATTTTGACATGTTCCTTTGATGTTTTTCTTCCTATCTATCAACATCATACTTGAGTGAGTTTGTTTGTTTGTTTGTTTGTTTTTAGTGGCTAGAAACTTTGTCTTGGAAAGCAGGAGATATGTTATTTTCTCTAAGGTGTTTCTTTTTTTCACAAACATTTTAACATACAATCGGTCTTTCTCCAGATAGCAGATTCCAGTCTCTCCACTTGCTTTGAATACCTCCAGGGTCTTACAGCAATTGAAAGTATCAACAACAAAGCAGAAAAGCCATCATGACTGAAGATCCCTGATGTAGCTTTTAACTATATTCATGAATCATGAGAAACATTTTTGAGGCAATGCATTAAGATTTTATTCTTATCTTTGCCCCTGGGAAATTAAATCCAATAATAGTAACTCATGGAGAGAAAAGAGTTCCCTTTTTAATCTAAGGGAAAACTTTAAAAAAATCACCTCTTCTCCATATCTTTTCTAGATTTGGCACAATTTTTCTTTTTAGTTTTTCTAATGACATTGATGACATTGAAACTACAGGTTGGACTCCCCAGCCTTTTGATTGCCAGGCTGAAATTCCTCTTATGTTTTCCTAACTTTCCTTTACTGTCCACAGTAAAAGAATAAAGATTTCCAGATTGCAATTCCTATGAAGAGATGAAAACTAGAATCCTATTCTTGTCCCATAAGATATTAGCAAAAACTATTGCTGATCCAAGGCAGCAGCTTGGCAGGTGCCATGGGTGGTTTGTGTTTTCCAGAATATGACACAGTAGCAGGATAAAACAAGTATTTGTTACATTTTCATTTTAAGAAGTATCATCAGAATCTTCAAAAGGAATTGCTTCAACCATCATGGAGCAATTCACCATTGTCCAGTGGCTTGTTCAATGTTTATCAAAGAATATGAATTAAAGCCTAGAAAAGCCCAAAATGATCCTCTTGCCCATTCCCTATCAGACACAGCCAATTCTGTAAAGATGGTGTACAAGGAAAGGAGAGTGTATTTCAAAGAGACTTAAAAAGTAGTCTATTATGTCTTGCTTGTTGTTTTGCTACCTTCCATGAGAATTAGTGCACCAGTAATAAGTTTCCCTTTTTACAGGTATTATTCAGAAGTTCATGCAGAAACATATGGTTACTTGCCAATGTGAAGGGATGTCCTCATTTCCATGCAATTATTATAAAATAAAGATTGATAGATGGAAAATGTAAAAGCTCTTTTTCTAGTACTACCATGAACTCCTGCATATCAGTTATATTATTAAAGACATTCATCTTCCATTCACAGTGCAAGGTAACTGCAAGATAGCTACCTCTTATCTTGATCAGTTGAAGTGTTTTAAGCGCCTTAAAAGGACAAATCAAAACCAGTTCTGTTTCACAGCTACTAACAACTCCTTCAATTCGGAGATAAACAAGCAAAAGCGCTTCTGCCGTCCAACATGCTATTGCTGCTCAACAGCCAACTAGCACACTTTTGCAAGCAAAATGTAGTCTATAGCAAAGGGAAAGCATAAACCACAGGTAAGATCAAAAAGGTTTCCAGGCCTGAACATACAGTATTAACAATACTTACATTTTCTGTTGTTCCAGTAATTACATGGAGACCATCATATGTTGATTTAATGTACATACCCTAAGAAAAAGACATCATGGGAAAGAATTTTTAAAGGGTTTCACAAACCATCACCGTCCAAACATAACTTGTACATCTCTAAAAACAAAAGCTTCATATATTCATACATATGCATTGATGTGTGGATCTTTAAATTAACATATGCAATAAGCAATATGTCTCTGGTTTTTGATATACTCAGAGCACAGTACAAATGTTGCTACCTCTATGCAGCAATAGCAATCTAAAACTTTTACCACAGTCATCTCCATAAATACTTTATGTGCTCCATAAATGACACATACAACAACAGCAGCATCTGCTTACAAAAACAAAGTTAATAATTGCCTTAGGATGATCAATACTTCCATTTCTTTTTGGAAGATGCTTTTAAAAGAGTTGTACCTTCTAGTAGGAAATGCTGCAAAAATAACTTTCAAATTGGTAACTGATGTTCTGATGTGCAAACTGGTAACTGCTCTGAAGTATACCTGAAAAAATGATTCTAAGGATTTCTGATTGCCTCACTCATCTCAATGAGCTCTAAATCTCACTTATGACAATTTTAATGTCATCTTTTTAGCTATAATTAAAAAAAAAAAAAAAGGAAAAGGGAAAAGAAGGGCTATTCACATATTAGCATTAACCATGCTGTGCACAGCAGCTTATGGAAAGACCAAAGTTCCTGAATGGGTGGTTTGGGTGGGCATCTGCAACGTGCTTTTTCTCTGAGTCAGCATGCAAACAACATTTTAATGGCACCACTAAGACAGTGGGAAAAAGGAAAAAAGAAAGATAGTTGGCTACTCGCATTTCCAACAACTTCTGAAGAACCCCGCTTGCCCTGATCAACTTATAGAAAGCAGGTAGACACTGAGCACTGCACTAAATATCATCCCCAGGATGTGCTTGCTCTCCTTTTAATCTAAGTACCACAGTGAAGCCCGTTCTCAGCTGAGGAACATGGTGTGCTCAGCAGTGATCACACAGAGTAAGGAGGCAGAGAAAACTTTTATCAGTTGGGCAGACCTGATCTGGGACCAGTACTTGCAGATGTTCTTGTAGTGGGATAAAGAAGTCTGTCCCTGCTTCCTCCCCAGTTAACAATCTAGAGGATATCCTTAGGGAAAAAATGATATTGTCTCTGAGAGGGGACTCCAAACTGAATTTGCCTTTCACTCTGTAGCAGAAATTCATGGCATCATTTCCAACTGTCATGCTGGGCTGCTACAGCTCGATGAAAAAAAAAGCAAGAACCTGCTCATTTCTATACAGACAGGACCACCCAGCTCTATGAATCCTAAATACTTTTTTCTTTGATTAGCTCCATGCTTTCCTACTTAACTCAGTTGTAAGAATATCCTCACAACACCCCTGTGAGGTAGGGAAATACTAATATAGATACATTTTACAGGCACGGAAATGAGTCACATAAGAGACTGAGATACATCAATACATTTGACACCTACTACCTATCCCCAAAACAATGAAAACCAGGATCTAAATCCTGGATAGGTCTGGATATGGATCTAAATGACCTGACCCGACTGGACATGGTCAGGAGCTGAATTCAGGTCAGCTAAGTTTGAGCAGACCCAGCTCTAAGGACTGGACCATTTGCCCTTGCTTGCTGAAGGCACTCACATTAGTGCAAGCTACAGACTCACAGGTGGCAGGTCTGCGCAGGACAACTTCTAAAGAAAATCTTATTTTTACTTTTGTGAGTTATTTGTTTCAACATAAACATTTAGATAATAAAGGCAGGATTTCAATTTTTTCACTAACCCAAAGAATAACCATGATTTATCATCTGGTTTCTTTTTCCCTTTATCAATATTATATTTTCTGTATGAACAATTCAGTGGCTCAACAGCAAGCTAAAACTAACAGCGTTGTTTCACTGAAATATTAAAAAAATTTTACTTCAGCAAATCCAGGTTTAAATGTTAAAAAAAAAAACAAACTGAATTTCTTGTTTGGATCTGTAAAGTAAAGCCAGTACAAGACAGCAACACATGCAAATCATACTACCACAAAATAAGGAAATAGTGAATAATGTCAGGCTGAAAGCAGAGTCTATAGTCTCACAGTTGCTGCATAAATCTGAAGGATACTAAGTATATTCCATTCTATGGTGATGGACTGCAATTCCTATCCAATCTAGTCTTTTCTAGAAATTAAAGACTTTCAAGAACCAAAAGAAGAAAGAGGATTTTTGAAGAATTCTCACTAAAGGCTAAGAACAAGAATTGAATAGGGACCTTTGGGAAGAAGGAGGAAGAAGGAAGCTGCAAAAAAAATCTTATATTTATTCCACATACAAAAAAAACTAAGAATGTTACACTATTGCTACATCTTGCCAATTTTGCAAGAGACAACATCATTATGTTTACAGAGCAATCTTTTAAAGGAGGAAATGCAGTATTTTGCCATTTCCTAAACCAAATGTAATTGAAATGGGATCCACACTTTTGCTCATCTTCCTCTACTGCTTGTTTTAGGTGAACAGCAATATATGGGAAAAGGCACAGAGAACAAAATGTTTCTAGGGTTTACTGGAATCTGCTGTAGAAGTAAGACTATCAATCACAGACATTTCCAAATATTCCTCTCTTTGTCTCCTTGTGACTACACAATATTAAGAGTACTCCATGATCAAGAGTACATGGTGTTCAGTGTGTGTTGTTCATTTCTATCAAAACAAACCAGCAGAAAAAAATCATAGGTATCAAAAGATAACTCCAAAGTCCCCATGAATTCACAATAATTCTTGTGAATGCCAAATAAATGAAATGTAAATTCAGTTCACATGCCTAAAATGGGCAACCACTATAGGAATCAAGAACTGAAGTACACTTCCATCAAAAAACAGGTAACTCATTGCACAGACTGTTCTGATCAGCTGAAAATAAGACTCTAATTTCAAACACGTCAGTACATTCTATATTGGTGTGAACTATTGCTCACTTAGGGGCTGGAACAAAGACTTTGGATTTTTGTTTTTCTTAAGATTGACAAGAGAATTTGAAATGCTTGCAGCACATTTTACACAATGCCAGAAAGTACATAAGAAGATACTAATTCAATTTCATCATATACCTAATTAAATTTTTACTTTCACTGTGTTGGCATCTTGATGCAGTCTCCCAAGGTTACACATGCCTCTTTAGCCCAGAAATGCGTACCAAATTTGTAAAACATAGACCAAAGGTATTCTTGCTTGCTTTTCCAATTCAACTCTAGAGCTCAGTAAGGCCTAAGAAAAGCAAAATCCAAACAGCTTTCAGAAATCTGTTCATAGTTTTTTTTTTTTCCCCAATATTTCAGGCCAAATAATTTGGAGGAATATTAGAAATAACAGTACACTAGATTTCAGTAAAATACTTCTTCCTAGCTAGACCTCGAGCTACACTATCTGTTACTTTCATTTTATGAGTACTTTTACATGTGTTTGGCTGATTTTATGTTTTCTCTAACAAGCAAAGAGGAACTAAGAAAGTTCTCTACTATTTTGGCATATTCAGCTTCATACCTTCACAAGAATCTAGATGACTAAGTGAAGAGGTAGAATTTGAAATAATGCCATAGCACATGAACAGTCCAGAATTAAAATTAAATTTTGAACGGGAAAAAAAAAGAAATTCAAGATTAACCTCTATCAAAGTTCTCCTCTTATAGTCTATTCCTCATTTAAAAAAAGAAAAAAAAAACAGGAAACTGTTCAAGGAAAACTACAAAGACAAAGCTAAATATAACTTGAGTATCTACTTTTTATCTAACAAAATGCATAGAGTAGCCCACCTATTTGCTACCTACTTTGAGACAAGTTTTGAGTCAAGTATATGAGTTTTTCCATACCTCATCATAATCATCTTTTCTCCTTGTGAGTTTCTTTTAGTCTGTTTTTCTGGTAAACGTTACTTAGTTTAACATCCATAAGATGTTGTAATCCCTGTAACATATTTAGGTGCTGCTGCAGTAACCTATTAGTTGGACAGTTGACATGTATTGTGGCCACAGAAAAAGGTTAACTGTAGCAATGGAAGTATTTAAACCCATTAAAACATCCTGGCAGTGCTTCTATCTGTTTTGTAGTATAAAAAAAAAAATTCAACCATTTCCCCAAATCTGTCATACATTTAACATATGAGTTTAAAGAAATTATAATGTTTTCCATGCCTTTTATGTTCTCCTCCTCTCCTTTCTCTCTCCCTGACTAACTTAGATACTGTTTGAGGCAATGTATCCCTGCTACAGAACATCTTCCAGGCTAGCAGTGATCCTTGCCCTCCATTTTTTGCTCACAGTCTTTCCATTTTTATAACATTAGCATTTCATTCAGTGTACATGATAGCTAGCAGAGAGCCTCCACAGGGGTCCAAGCTTGAGAAGAAAGTTGGCTGTAATCCGTCTTTCCACCTCCATTGTTGCACACATCCCAGAAGACGGTCCGGAAGTTACTGAGCTTCACGTTTATGTAAGTGCTCCTGATGTGCAGCAACTCATCGTAACATCAAGCTCCACCATCATTTATTACACTGACACTCTTAATACTCAACAACATATTGCACTGGTAGGTGTTCACTGTATCTTAACTGAAAGATGTTAAAAAAGAGCAAAAACAAAAGCTTTCATACAAAGCACCGAGACCAAGCTGACAACACAACTTGTTATTGTGATTGCAACTGTAAGAACCTGAGAAGCACAATGCCCACCTCCCAGCATGGATGTATCAACCTTGGTTCCTGCTCCAGAGAGCTTACAGTCTAGGGGACACAAGGCAGCCCAGAGGCAATACAACTGAGGCGTAGAGTGAAGGAAGGAGGGAAGAAAGGTCACTGCGTCAAAATAGCATTGCATCCTTCCAAGGCATCTAAACAAGGTTTGCACAATTAGTCCTTTCCATTAAAAAAAAAAAAGCTTTTTTTTTTTTTTGTGATAATGACATGGAATTTCTCATTCAGCAGCATGACCCTGTCCACTTGGTTCACAAGCACAGATCCCATGAATAAGCCCTGCCTCAAGAGCTCCCAGTTTCAACTGACAAGACAGACAGAAGGGTAAAAACAGAGGCACAGAGAAAGGGAAAGATTCTCTACACGATCAGCTACATGCTGAAACACACCCACGTAAAGACATCATTCTTTATAAAAAAAAAAAATCTGCTCTTAACACTTTTCAATCACTGGAGGTTAACACCACCCTACAGAAAGACGTAAATGAGGGAAAAAAAAACAGTAACAAGACAGAAAGGAGAAAAAATAAAAGCTAAGACAAAACCGGACAGAAATCCAAAAAAGTGGTTGAGAGAAAAGAGAATTCCTTCAATACACCAGGAGACAGGATTTAGAAAGACTGACTACTAAGAGCAGGCAAAAAGGTGTGAAAACTAATAGGAGCAGAAGAGAGATACAGAGTCCATGGAAGGGTGAAATCCTGGAGGCAAATTCTGAAATGGATTCAGAGACTATAAAAGAAAGCCAGTGGAGAAGGGAAGAAACAAATAGTAGAACAAAACAAAACATGGGCCAATATTTACTCATTCCAAAGATTTTTATCTTGTATTTTAATCATGCTTTTTCAAAGGAGACATATGAGTGAATAACTAACCTAAAAAACATGGTATATCAAATTTGCAAAAAAAAAAAAAAAACCCAAAGCCCCCAAAATCCGC
>JAVCKT010001904.1:0-11645 GCA_032273925.1 Rhynchotus rufescens
GTCCAACCTTCCTGCTCAAGCAGGCACACCTAGAGCATGTGGCACAGGGTGGCATCCAGGCGGGTTTTGAAGACCTCTATATGCATGTAGAAAACCTCTATATGCATGTAGAAAACTCCAGCCAAGTCTCTTCAGACAACCCAACTCAGTCATCACTTACCATTGAAAATTTCTTTTGTTTTCTTCCCTCTTTGCTGTCAGACTTAAACCTGCCTTTCTGTGATTTAAGACCATGACTTCTTATTCTGTCCCCAGTTGACATATAGACAAGATTATTCCCCTCTTTGCAGCTGGCTTTTATGTATTTGGGTACTGATATCATGTGTCTCCTAAGTCTTGCAAGCTCCAGACTAAACAGATATAGTCTGCAAGCTTAGTCCCATTTGTATCCTATTTCTTCCTTATATGTATTCATGCTATATATATAAATGCATACATAATTCAGTGTTTTCTTTATTTTCATGGTTCTTGAAATCCTTATCAATGCCACAGGATTCTGTTCCCAACCTTGGTATCATGGGCACTATGGCACTAATCGTAACTAATAACTAACAATTTATTTTAAAAATCACTTTTAAAATGCCAGTACTGCAAACTCAGGACATGGTCTTCAAGCTTTCAAACCTCTTTTTTATTGGCTGCTTTTTAAATGCATTTAAAAGTATATGTTTTATGCTTTTCTATTCAAACTCATGGCCAGGTTTCAAGATATCAAGATGTCACAGTGAAGTCACTTATAGTAAATATCTTTTAACTTTTTAGGGCCCAATTAAAGAAGGTACCTAGGATAGACTTTGCCTCACTGCCTCTAACCACTTGAAATTTGGGTGTCTACTTTATGCTACTAGTCTCATTTCTTTCTCCAAACAAACACTTAATCCTTCTGATTTTATCTCAGGTGACCAGTTTTAGGACATGGCAAATTACTTCATCAAAATGCTGGTTTCTCTGGGTAATTAGGGACTTTAAAGGGAGGATTTAGACTGTCTAACTTGTAGAGAGGGAACCAGTGCTCCAGATAGTTACGAAATGAGGATGACAGACAGTTCAGTTGGATAGAGAGATGAACAGAGAGAGAGAGAGAAGAAAAAGGAATGGTGTAAAGCAGAGGAACCATGAATGGAAGGGAAAATGAAAGTGAAAGGAAGAGACTATTGTATCATAAATTCTTTGTCTTTTTTTGCTGAATTGCTCTCATCATCAAGATTATTCAGTAGCTGTCTGTCATGGGCTTCTCCTTGCAGGAAGAGCTTGAAGAGAGAGCTATAGACAAGGATCCGAGAAATTGCTGTAAAGTTTTTGTTTTTAACCTAAATTTCACTTAAAGGACTCTGTGCCAGTGGCATTCCCAAAGTAATGCTTTGAAACCAGACACTGGGCATGTGATATTCAGATGCAGAAGATCAGTTTAGGTAAAAGATGTTGTCTATAAGCAAGATGAACCAAAATTCCAGATTCAGCACTACCAGCAATCATGGAGTCCATGGGATTGCCAAGTCAATGGCTGAGGTACTTTGCTTCCATCAAATTATTTCCTTCCGATAGTGGAGAAGGGGTAGTGAAATGTCTTGTATGGAAAAAGGCAAAGTTCCTTCAAGTGCACAGAAAGGTTAGTGAATTGATTTGGTCCAGCTTAGAGTCCTACTGTGGCAAGCAGACTGAAGTGCAGATGTTCTTCCAAAGCTGTCTTGAATTGCAATCAGCAACTGGAGAACGGGTGAAATGACAGAAATCAGTGGGACAGTTCAGCATCCAGATCGAAACCACATGAAAGCAGGAGACTATTTTTGAAAGGGGGAAATTCCAGGAGGGAAGTGGCGTATCTGTAGCTGACATCACTCACCAACAGCCCAAATTGATGGGTGGGACGAGATATGAGCACTGGCTTTAGCAGCCTGGCTGCCTGTTATGCAACCAACCAAATGACCTGCCCGTAGCCCTCAAAGGGGAAAGGGTTGTCTGATCCCATTGCCGTTGAGTGGCAGAGCAGCTCGAGGACACAGCAGTGCGTGAAGAAGCACAGCAGCTTTGCCCGGCCGCACACGGCCTGAGGGAGCTATCTACCAAGCCTTGCAGCTCCTCTGGAATCCTCCCACGGACTTCTGCTACCGCAAAATCTGGAACGGCTTGAGTTCATTTTCCTTTTATTTATTTCTTTTTTTCCCCCCAACATTCATAATTTTCCAGGGCACGACTTTGTCACACATTTTTCCAGCATCTGTTTCTCAGAGCTCTCTGGGAGCAAGGCAGAGGTTCTTTCTGCACCCCACCAAGCTTCCTCCGCCATGGAGGGACATCTTGCCTCCTAGACATCTCCATCCTCAGGGGCTTGGGGACGAGACAAGGACCAGATTTCTTATATGACACTCTGAGAAACATGGAGATTTTGGCAGCAGACCAAATGACATTTCGTTCTCTTCTTTATGGCTTCTCACAGCATCAACTTGGCTGATAGGACAGATAATATGTCAGCAAAGATGTGGCAGGTCAATGCAGCGACATGATACATCAGATATACCCTTCCACAAAAGAATCCAGATTGCTGGTCCTGACATCTATCAGAACCATAGATGCCACACAAGTTAAAGACAGAAAGACAAAAGATTTTTTGATACTTGGTTATGAAAGCATGCATTTTTAATTGTCAGTGTAATTTTGGCTGCAAAATTCAGTAATCACTGGTACTTGCGTTAGAGAAACAGCAGGGACAATTAGTTTCTCACAGGTCAGACATGGGCACTGGATGTGGACGTTTTCATGTTCTCCTTTGAGGAAATATCAGCTCTCCAGGGAGGCAGACCAGCCAAGGGAGGCTCTTAATCAGCCCCCTCTTTGCATTTTAATGTCTCAAGAGATAGATTAGTAGCCTGTAGAAGGTTTTTTTTGCATTTCACCTCCTGTCAGTTTGAGGACATCAGCATTTGTTTTCACTTCTGGCCTTTCTAGACACTAAGTACTTTGTGCACAAGTACTTCGTGTAGGGACTAACTCATATGAACAGCACCTGGCACAGCAGGGCTCTGGAGGCTGCAGGTATGCAGAAACAGTTTAGTGTGGGGTTCCCTTGCAAAACTAGTCTTGGACTAAGACGGTCTGCGTTGGGTTCATGCAAGCCTCAGAGACTGGTTGGATCCTGTGGTGAAAGGCACTCCGTGTGCCATGATTCAACCCAAATCCAAGTATATCTTTGGCAATTGCAGCTCTGAGTGTTTGCACTGTTCAACCCTGACTCATCCCATGGAACAAGAGGAGCAGCAGGAGGAGAACCCAGAGGCCTCAGCAATGGATTAAAGTTTCGAGTTAAAAGGAATAAGAGCCCACAAAAATGCCTACAAACCAAACCACTGTCTTCAGCCTCCTGCTTTTATAATTGTGTCGAGTCTGGATGGAAGAGAGACGCTGCAGCAGTCACCCAGAGAGATACTGTCTGTCATCTTCCATTTGGACTGATTTTACCATGGTCCTGATCCAAAGCTTTTGCTGCACTAAAAACAAAAGCATCAGGAAACTTCTCTCCGTGTCTTCATGGTGCTGTGAAACAAATCAGCCATATTCTCAGATTTTCTTAAGCCATATACCTAGAATATCACAAATTGGGACAAAGCAGAGTGATGACACTGAAGGCATTAATGCTACCACAAAGGACATCAAAGGTACACTTCTGGAGCAAATAGAAAAGCCGATTAGAAGTGATAAATAACTTGGGTAAGCAGTGAAGGCCCATTGAAGAAAGAGGATTTTGCATTCAATTTGATTTTTAACCCCTCCATACATAAAGTATTTGTGAGCATGTGTGTATGTTTTTTTGTCTTTTTTTTTTTAGGCAAAGATTAGTCAACCTGGGTGAAGAGCATTCTTTTCAAAACCTTCCCATGTGGCACAACTATGGGCACCCTCTGAAGGCAACTCTTGCTAAAGAGGGTCCAGTGACCAACAAAATGGGAAATAAAGGATAAAGAGGATGCACTGAGGAATAGGATGTGATTCTAGAGATGCTGTATGTCTACTGTGAGACTGGTTCTGTTACACCCTACCTCTGATTTACTGCCGGCCTCCTGACATAACTATTGAAGAATTAGGTCTTACGTCCTTGCAATATGCTCACCATCATGACACGTTATTGATCTGGAGCTCATGTCATGTGCTGCTGGGTGTCTACACTGACAGGAAAGCTGGATTTCATACTGTGTAACTTCAGCAAATTGAAAGTCAAACAACATTAAGTTGTTCTTCTATGTATCTGGTCTCCTTCTGTTGTGGATGTGGAAGCAGAAATCTACAGTCATGTTTTAGAGAAGAGTATATTTGTGAAGAATAATTATTATTTTAAAAGGATAAATGTATTTTCAAATGATAAATGTATTTGTTAGGATTTACCAGATACTTGCATAAAGTAGTACTGGAAGACGACATAAGACACTACTGGAAGACTACTGGAAGACACATAAAAACTTAATTTGCACCTTCTCCCTTATGCCAAGATTAAAATGGTAAATCTTCTGTGAAATTCATCTTTGAATTTTCTTCAAAATTCTGTGAAATTCATCCAAAACTTCTACTTTTGGAGATGGCCTCCTTCATCTTTGACCTGGGAATTCCCATGTCCCAGGAAGAAACATGTTCTTTCCTCGTGTGTTATATCTAGATGTTCCCTTCTGTAATGTAATCCTGATTTCTTACCCTTGTCCATTACAGACAGGGAAAGAGAGAGATATGATGACCCTTTTTCCATTGAAAATTGGTGTGGATGCATTTTCTGATGCAGTCATGGCGATTTACAGCTGAAAGAGAAAGTCTTAGAAAACTGCATTTCACCAAGAAATTCTAGAGTCAAATGTAGCCCGTATATAACCCGCCCTTAGCTCTAGCTGAACTTGTGGTAGGTTCTTCAGCCCCCAAGCCCTTTAGCCAGCATTCTTTTGTGTTTGCTTAATTGACTCATCCTCGGGGAACAGAAGTTCACATTGTGAGAACAAAGGGGTTTGTGCACAGGAACCAGCTCCGAAAAGCCCACAGAATGAAAATGTGAGTTGCTCGTAAAATGTCAGAGTCCTCTGAGGTTCACCCGCTTCCAACAGCCGTATTGGCCTTGCTGTGCTCCTGCACAAGGACTACGTGGAATTCCTGGAAGCAGGGCCTATCTCCTGGATAATACAGCTTTCTTGGTGTTACGTGTCAAGCTGGGCTTTTAGATTTCCCTGTCAGTGGGTCTTCAGGACAGGCATTCCTTGGCTCCTCTGTGGATATAGTGCTGTTTCTATGTGTCTCCACTTCCCTCAGTTTTCCAAAAGCTTCTCCTCCTATTTACAAGGAAATAGAATAGAACCTGCTACAGATTCATGGCAGACCTGTGCAGCAAAATGAGGCTTCGTTTATCACGTAGTTATAACACTATAGACCTGCAGATGGTTTGCCTCCAGAAGGAAGAGAAAACGGGATGCTATTCTAGACCACTTCTGTGGTAAATAAGGGCTTTGCTCTAATGTGTTAAAAACAGAAGCTTTGGGGGCCAACACACACCCATCAAAGAAACCAACCATCAGTGTCTCTAAGGGCTATTGAAGTCTCCCATGGGTTCTGGCAGCAGCTGCAGAGAAGCTGTTTGTTTGCAGGTCATCGATCCATTTTGGAATAAAATTGAAATCTTTTTTTGTTCAGTCTCACTAGAATCTCACAGTTTGCATGAAGCAAACACCAAAAGCTTGTCCCTGCCCAATTGCCAATGTATTGAGTAGCTTCTGCAGAGTTCAGGAAGCAACTGGATTGCTGACGTGCCCTAAGGAGCATGGAGTGTCCTGGACCACTGCTGCCCAAACAAGCCTCTTCTAGAGGAGACCTGTTGCGTGCACACCGTGTAGCATTCAGACCAGCCCTGGATCTGGGCATGTCCTGGTTGTTGGAGCGGATTGAGATTCTAGGATGAGTAAACACTGTGTTTCATCTCAGAAAAAGCTGATGGGTTTGTCCCAGAAGTGTGTGAATGGACATTAAGGCACTGCCAACCTACACCTAGGCACACCAGGTAGGATGGGCAAGACTGATAGCATTGACTTTCCCTTACTTTCCTAGGACAAAGTGGGAATTTCTTCCTTCCCCTTGGAAGAAAGAAATTTGCACCTCTGCATCTATAGCATCTCTACACTAAAAGGCACATAGATATCTCCAAACTCACCTCAGCGTCTAAGTAAGGCCAATGCTAATAAACAACCACCAAAATTATAATGCAGAAAATGCAGCAGCTCAGATTCAGATGTAAAAGACAATACTGCTGTGTGATATCTGACTGGTCGGTGCTATCAGTGAATGATTTAACTTGACAGGTCACCCTCTAATGACCTGCTCTCCCATGGCTCTCCAAAAAACATATGTTGAGGCGGAACAACTTCTGGGCCAGTGATCATTTAGCTTAAAAAATCTCCCCTGCTTGATTCCTTGCCTTGAAACGGAGTTAAATTGGGACCCATGCTGGGGAGCTGCCTAATCAGATCTCTAATAGGAAAGAACTGACCTTGAACCCTGCTCCTATTGTGCTGAGACTTTGGTGGTGTTGAGAGAGGTAAAATACCCTCTGGCCGCCTCCACACCTGTCTCTGAGACCTCGTGGTAGGAGGTCTTTTGGTTTCAGGGGGTTCCTGGCATGGTCACGGATGCTGGCAGAGATGCACATTGTGTAGCCACCCTTGAGTAACATGCTAAGGACCCCTGAAGGGGCACTTGCTCCTCGGTGACTCTCTTTGACATCAGTTAAGGAGGAGGAAATGATAGATTATTAACCGTGGAATTCCAAAACCGGAGGTCAATTGTTGTTCAGGGCTTAGCGGGCTCTGGATATCATAGGAGCAGTTCCCTCGCTTGCATGCTCACTTCTCATGCATGTGTTTACTGCCGAGGTGAATTTGCCATGGTTAAACCTTGCCCCTTCATTAGCCAAAGCCTGAAGGACTAAAAGAAGAAACGAGAGGTCAGTGAAGTCTCTCAAGTCTCCATTAGCTGGAGACTTGAAAAATAAAAAAAATAAAAATATATGAATATGAAATATGAATATGAAATATTCATATATAAAAATATGAATTTTGTGATATGATAATGCACCATTTTAAATACAAAAAGCAAATCTGAGCCCTGTTCAGAGGTCTCTGAGCTATAGGGCTTTTTCATGGAAAATATCCTTCTATGCTTGTCCTGTTTTTATTTTCTTTCTTAATCATCTGCTATGGACCTCCAATAGAGAGAAGCCATGAAGTAAGACGGACCATTGGTCTGACCTGTCTAGCGTTGTTCTTATGATCACTGAAGAATGGAATGAGATTTCCAAACAAGCTTTCAAACAACCATTTGGAACGAGGCTCCGATTATTTCCAGTAGCTGTTGTTTTGTTGTGCTGGACGTGCTCCACTGGTGTGAACAAATGCTGGCTCTCTGATACCCTGAGGATCCTCTGCAGACATCCTGATCTCCGGGCTAATGTGCGAAGTGATAGGATTAGCAAACATGTAGATTAGATCATGCTCTGGCATCTTTTTTATATATAGGAAAAAAAAAAAAAAGAGAGAGAAAAAAATGTAAAAAAAAAACCCAATAATCAGAAAGAAAGGGAGAAAGATCAATGGAAAACAGGACAAGAAAAGGCATTTCTTGCTAAAGCCCAATGACAGGAATGTTCCTGACAGCACATTTGCAGGGCTTTGGTCACACTGATCCCATCTTTCTCTCTTCAGACTTCACCATAGCTTTAGAGAATTTATTGGAAAGTATTGTTTCCTGAAATTCCTTTCCTGGTATTCACCCTAATTAGCCCTTTTCTTAATTTTCTCCCATTATTTTTTTCTTTTTCTCTCAGTCCTGACCTGCTTCTTCGGCACTGCCAACTCTTGCAATAGTACCGTAAGTCTTGCAATATTTAGTGTTTTACTGTAATCCCCGGCATCTGGAAGCAAGTGGTTGTGCAAAGATTCCAGCTTTCATTAGAGAAGTCTTGAGCCCTTGAAGCCGCTTAGGAAAGCTTGAATATGTGACCTGAGTGTGCTGTAAAGAAAAAGGCAAGGCAAGGCAAGAGGAAAGAAGGAAGGAAGGATCACTAAAAGGAAAAAAGAAATCAAGCTAGAAGGAAAATGTATAAATAAAATGTCATGAATTACAAGCTAAAGAATATTTCACAACTGAATTTTTGAGATATTGGTGATATTGGCATTTGAAACCAAGTCTGTAGGACATGGGTATACTATGACACGTAGAAAGGGGGTGCAGACAAGGAGAAACCAGACTGATTTCCACATTCACGGAGGGCAGAATGAAACGGTCCCAGTCTATACTGTGGCAAGGAAAATCCAGGTGAGACATTGAGATAAAGAAAATCCTTTTAGCAGTAAAGGCAGTTAAAAAATGGGCACTTCTGGCCTAGGGGCAGAGTGGGCTGTCCTTCTCAAGAGATCTTTGAGAGCAGTTAAATACACGTCTGTCAGGGATGGATTAGGCAGAGCTGAGCATTGCTTGGGTGGAGCAAATCCCGAGTTGAAGAAGGAAGGGAAGAGAAAGGATTGCATTTGTCTGAAGGCCATTGCTAAGCTTCTACACTACAATTTGCCAGTCTCCTCATGTCCAGCTTCTGCATAAATAGTTCTTTGACTTTGTAAGGAACAGCTAGGGAGGGGGAGGTGAGAGGGTACTTTGGGAATGAGATACGTAATTCCAGAGTTCTTGTAAGGACAAAGTCTCATAACTTGAAGCTTTTATTGCTCACTATTAACGACATCAATGAATGATGATAATGATCCCAAAGCTTCTGGAAACCTGACAACAGAGAAAAGATTAATCAGAGAAGCCAGTAGCTTCACACGGTTTCAGGGCACAGGCTCAAGCTGGCGTCAAGCTTTCCAGAGACGTGGAAGGGTGGAGATGGTCCTTTCTTTGTCAATATTCAGGAGAAGGTGTACAGTGGGTTAGCACCTTCAGTCTGTGTCAGTAAAGGAGAAGGGTGACCAATGATGTTTACCTGAATCTCCTATAATTAGAAATTAGGTGGTGTGATAAGGGTAGGGTTGCATGGCCCAGCATCACTGAGACAGCAAATCCAGCTCTTTGCTTTGCAGGCTGCCCTTGTAAGAAGGTTTTCCAGGATTTCTCTTCTCTGATGCTTAAACTGCTTAATTTCTGTCCATGGCCAGTTTCCCATCCCTTTGTTCTTGTGCCAACACTGGCCTTTAGCTTTAATAGCTGTCTCCCCCTTGGCGTATTACTCCCAGATGTAGTTCTGGACACCAATTAGAACCCTTCTTATCCTTCATTTGCTAAGCTAAACCGGCCAAGCTATTCTATTCACCTCTCATCAAACCAGCTCCCCACTCTCCTGATGATCTTAGCAGCCTTTTTCTGCATCAGTTGTAGGAACTATCTTGTCAGCATTAGTTAACTTGCTGCAGAACTCAGCAACAAAACTCTAGGTATAGTTTTCTCCTCTGAAATGAGATTTTATCTTTCCTCTGAGTGCAATCGGAGTAAATGGAAACTCATTACACCTCAAAAATGTGTAGAAGCCTATATATGGGATAAGACGCCCAACATTTGAAATGAATGACACTGGTCAAGAAGAGTCCATGAATGTTCATGAATAAGATGGTGTCAATGTAGGTTTGTCATCTGAACAAAAGCTAAAGGATTAGGCAATTTTGAATGTTATCAGAGTCCATAAATCTAGAGGGCTGCAAGACCTATAAACTTGTCAGTAACTTTTATCTACATGGGGCCCTCAACCTTAAGAGATGGACTGTGTGATAAAGGCCACTTGCACACAATAATTAATCAAAAGTCAGTTAAGACAGGGCTCAACTCATATCACCATAAGCATCCAAACTTTACCCGTATTGTCTAAGCCAGTCATCTTCCTCCCTGAAAAAGTCAGCAGAAGGATGCTGGCCTCTCCAGAGACTGATTTCTTAAATATTTGTGTTGTACCATAAAAAAAAAAAAAAGAAAAAAAGAAAGAAAAGAAGTCCATGTGGAAAACTCAATGACAATGATGAGAACATCATAAAATCCTGAGAGAAGACGGGACTGTGCTGTTCTCCTAGTGGGGATTAGAGGGCAAGGAAATTCTCCAGCACTGGCTTCATGCCAAGAAGTTCAGGACCTTTTTATCCACCTCATTGGATTATCCACAGGAAGTCTTCTGACTCATTAACTCCATTGAGAAGGTCAAATAGGATTTTCAGCAACCTTCACCTCCCCTCAGCAAGTGGTTATGGGCTGCAGAGATCGCCTTGATTTCTGTTGCACTCCAGTAATCCCTGCAAAGACATCTCAGAAAACTTTCTCTTTTTGCTTCATTTTATGACTGTTTAACACAAAATGGTCACCGAGTATGAGAATAAAGAGGCCTGGGGATTTTCAGCCCATTTGTGGGATGTTTTAAAGCAGTGACAACTTCCTCAGTTTGAACTTTGAAAGGGTTTATCTAGAATGGGGACTGCCAGGAGAAACTGGGAAACATGATTACGATATAATCGTAATTTCCAAAGAATGGTGGGGGAGATCAGATTAAGAGAAGCACCTCCAGGAGTAAGATGTGTCTCCCCATAGATCTATGCAGGTCTAATACATTTCAATTCCTTTAACAGAAGTCATCTACTCTGAAGGCATGGGCAACATGATGACATTCCTGTTGACTGCTATGTGGTTAAGATGACACCCTAAGAAGAAATGGGTATGGGCACCTAGCTTAGCCATGAGAATTGAGCTAGAGCTGAGAAGGAGTCTATGGAGCTGGTCACACCGTGAAGGGGCAGTTCAGGAGCTCTGACTGCCCTTAAACACAAGCTCAGGAATGCACCTGAGGGCTTGTGGATGAGCCATCACTGCAGCTCACATATGGCCCGTTCTTTCTTGAGAAACCTCGTAAGACATACAAGGGTTTTATAGACCTGCATAGGAACAGGAGCAATTGACACCATGGGCGTCCCATGATGATGATGTGGCAGGGAGAGCTCTGACTTGGCCTCCTTAGGCTTGGTATTGCGACACCCTTGGCACTCCATAAAATTGATCGGGGCCTATTGTCTGAAGTCAAGTGGCATGTCCCAGATCTCGGCCATTTCCCTAAATTATCTTTTTTCTCTCGAACAACCAGATTACAGCCAAATATCCTACCGGGACAATCCTTGCCTCGTGCCATTCCCTGAGATGTGATGGGAATTACCGGGAAGCGCTGCCCCAAGCCCAAACAACAGGGATCACTCAAAACCTGTACAGAAGAGCTGATTTCTTGCAATTACGTCAGCCCCAAACGTGCTCCGGTTTTGCTGATGGGCAGAGATGCGAGCCACGTGTGGAGGGGCAGAAGGACACACATCCTCTCCCCAGCGCATGGCTAAGCACCCAGGGATCAGAGCGGGAGGGGTTTGACCTTGTAGCATCTGAAGCAGCTGCAGTTGCTTTACCTATTTGTGCACTGTCTGGTTTGCATTCTCACCCTGCGAATTAGTGCTGATTTGGTGGTTGAGACCAGCCTGGAGAGCTTGAGGTCTGCTAGCACTTAATCAGAGGTTTTGCTATCAGACTCCTACTAGGAAAAAAAGAAGAGGAAAGGAAAGGAAAGGAAAGGAAAGGAAAGGAAAGGAAAGGAAAGGAAAGGAAAGGAAAGGAAAGGAAAG
>JAVCKT010001905.1:0-10997 GCA_032273925.1 Rhynchotus rufescens
AACCTGACATCAGATGACTTTTTTTTTTTCTGGGTAAAAAACACTTAAAGTCTGTACAGTAACTAAAATAGCATCTAAAATGATTCATACCTGTCCTTTTTCAGGATCTTTGAAATATATGGAAGGGAAAACGGGTGGTGCTGGTGAGCCCTCAAGTTGATTCTGGTGTACAGTGGAAGAAATCATTTCCTTCATTCTCAGATTTCAGTGAAAATGTGAGAAAATTAAGTTACTATGGTTGAATTTTCAATTCATAAAGAAGAAAAAGCAATGCTGCTCTATTTAATAATACATTGCAATTTAGTGAATGATGCAGTCAGATTCACTCACACTTTACTACGGCAAGGGAAAAATGAACAGGCCGTTGGATTTACGTGAAGTCTATATAAGTTGCACAGTAACGTTTTCATGTCAGTTTGTTGCTTAAACTATAAGGGAGACAACAGGAGAGTAAACAGCAGCGCCCCTGCATTCCCCTGTACATGTTAAGCTAAGTGGTCTCACACATTTTCAATACACATTTTAAGCCATAATTTAAAATATATCCAAAAAAAAAAGCGATGGGGAAAAAGAGAGTTAGGTTTTAAAGTATTAACTTTATTAATAAATATACATCCATATGATGATGTAAATACAGATCATGAACACTACTCCATTCCCATACACATAATTGCACACGAGTAGCTCAAGTTCATGGACATAAAAACATACACAGTATCTAATCAGGCTTTTTACAGCAGAGGACAGGGTGCTGATACTAGTTATTTAACAGATTACTGTTTCCCCCAAAGTAAACCTGTGGAAAAGCAAACGGTGAAAGATTAAAGAATCACAAAGTGGTTCAATTCTGAGAATACAGATTTACCTACTTGGAAAAAAAAATAATCATAAGGAAAAAAAGTCTAGTCTCTACAAGAATCATAAATATATTATAGCAGTGTTAAAATATATGCATTAAAATAGAGAAGAATAAACGTCTTTTGGGGTCAGAAATGAAGCCTGCAGTTTGCAGTGTGATTATTATCAACTGTTTCAACTGTCACTCTAGGGATAGCATGAAACTTTTATTATACAAATGACAAAGAATAGCAGAGTCACAGCTAATGAAACCATCAGACAACAGACTTCACATCGCTCTGCCTTTTAAAGCTCTTCAAAAATGGGGGAGGGGGTAAATTCTGATCTGAATTACCCTGCATATTGCAGTTGCAAGGAACCCTTTGCACAGACACAGCACTTTTCACTGACAAAGCTTCGTTTTGCCCTGACTGAACTCCAAGATCTTTCGGATAAAATGAAAATCTATTCATTCAGAATAGAAATCTTTAATGGCTCTCGATACACAGTTACTTTGATCCATTTAAATTAAATCCAAGATATAAAGAACATTTCTTTAAATGACAAAGCTAACTGCTGATTTTAAAAATACTATCTTTGCTATCAAAGTTAGCCACTCCGATGGTACCTGTACTTTTTTTTCTGTCAAAATACGGTGCTAGCATCTTGAATAAGTCCAGTGCAAGACTTTATAGTAGCAAAATTATTTGGTTTTAAAGTTTAAGTAAATTGAATCAGAAATTGAATAGTAGTTACTATATGTATATTAAACAGTGAACTTGTATAGTATCATTAAGGAATAATAGCAAGCTAATACATTTCATTTATGTTTAAATAACACATGTTAGAAACTTGATAATTATAAGAACTTATTAAAAACAACCTTGACATGTAGATCATCTTCCGAACAGTGTTAATACATAACAGTGATCCTAGCTTATGAAGAGCTGAATTATGATACGTACTATAAAATAAGCAATTTACCTTACAAGAATCTTTATGCGGTGGGAAGGAAAAGGCCAGTTCTCCCATTGGTAGTAACAGAGTTTAGGCAATAACATGCTCTTTCAGTGTTTGTCATGGAAAGACAGTGTTAAAAAAGCACAATGTATTCTGCAGATTATATATATATAGGCAAAGCAAAAGTATTTGAAACTTCTATTCATATTTTACTTTGAATCTTTTACCTTTTTTTTCTTCCCCTCCCAGCATGGCACCAGTAAACTCTCGTCAAATATAGGATGAAGCCGAAGCAGGAAATGCCCTGTGGGGCATTCTGGCCTCCTCGCCGAGTCCAGGGTGCCAAACACCTCCCCAGAGACTCTCCGAGCACTTTCCTGCTCTGTGCTCATCCTTTCCCAATTGCCAGCGTTAATTATTTTTACTGGGATTATATTTCATCTGACATTATTAATAAACACTGCAATGAAGAGAAACTGCTTCGGTGATTTCGTTATTTCATCAGCATACTTGAATACAAAACTCATTATACTAGCAGAACATTAATACATCTGCATCATCTCCTGACACACAGCACAGCACCATTGAGTAGATGCACAAATGAGAAGGAAACGGGAGCAAACGGGACCCGCGGGAGGAGGTAAGAAGCGGAGTTTCTCCAAGGTACAGTGGTGACATGCAACACGTTCCTTGCCAGCGAGCTGGGGCGCTCCTGTCGTTACTACATTCAGCTGAAGAGGACTGCTTGCCAGCTGAGTTCAGGAAAGAGCTTAAAGCAGTCTTTGTTGAAAAATCATCCGATTAAAAACAGCCAATACAATACAGATCCTGAGGGTGAATTAATCCACGTCAACGTTTGCGTGTGTCAGAAGTAACATCGTTCTCAGAAAGATTGCTAAATTTCATACTTGCGAGTTTCTTGAGGAACAGAGCAGCTAACTGGATTTCATAGCTTCAGCACGAGGAAACTATATTTTAGTAGCAGTTTAGCTGCCGTTAGTTTATATATTGACTAAGGAGCCATCCAGTACAGTTGAGGTTCATTGTCTTAGTTGCCAGTGCATACAAAGTCCCCCCAAAACAATTCAACACACCTATTGTAAAGTACAGCATAAAGTCCAGCTCATTATGTGTTAGGCATCACTGGAACACCTGAAGGCTTGCTGCTTTTTTCCTGATAAAAAAGGTATGAAACATCACATCTGTTTCTCAACTTGTCATCACTGAAATCAAGAGTTCTCATCAAAATGACAGCAGGCCAGAATAGCATTTATGTTAACAAAAATTATCAATACTGTTAACTCACTCAGCACAAGCTCTAAATAACTCAAAATATTTCTGCTCCCCAGAATTTGAAGACTTTATATGCCCCCCATATCTGAAGTTACAAATTTATCATAAATTTATATTATCCTTAAAGCAACTTAAATTTACTCTTTCTTCCAGATGTAAGAAGCTTTAATACCAGTAAAATAAATTTAGAACATACAACATGTCACACTGAGGATTTTTTGAAATATAAAGTATGTGCACGTTACACACACACGCTCTCACACTCCCACACTTAAAAAACACACCCAGTTGAAAAATGGAACATTTCTTTTGGAAGCAGGGAAGGTTTTAGTTTGAGTCAAGAAAGGTATTTATAGTTAACCAACAACGTATTTTTTCAGCTCGCATGCATAGGTGAATTCCTATGAACTGCTTTATATCTGGGGCCTAGCAGTGCAGTAAACTGCATCCTGTTTGCACCAGCTATACAGTTCGCTTTTATAAATCGTGAAAATGGTGTCCTTTGGTAGATATATAAGCTTCCATAACTTAAATATAGTATAAGTGTCAAACAATGAGATAACTGTACTTCTAGGAATATCTGGCAAAACTAAGTCTGAAAACTTGGCAACAGTGTCTATTTAAAAATTTTAATTTGTAAACATTATAGATTAATACTTTAAAAGCTATTAAACAGCTGCCAGCTAAGCACAGACTTTAAAGGCAAAAAACAGTGTAAATAGCTATTTACATATTTAAGAACATACTGTTTAATATTAACCAAGTATGTAACTAGAATGGACAGTACTTATTTCTTATAAAATATTTCAGATTTCAAGGAATTATTTGTGGTTTGGTAGGTGTGCTATTAGGCATTTTAAAATCACATAGCAGAATCTTATAACAGCATAAAGAAAAGAAGAGCCATCAGCTAAAGGCAAATTAGCTTGTATTAATAAGGCGCTGTGAAGCTGTAATGTGCTATACAAACGCTAAGTTTCATTTAATATTTTCAAAAATATTTTTGGAATATTAGTTGAAATTGACTTAATGCTACAACTCTAGAAATAAGAGCCACCTGAAACCAGCACTTCAAAAAAGGTTCTTGGAAGTTTCTAAGTATCTATTTGAGGTCTGTATAAGCTCCTGCAGAAGTGGAAAATGTATCTTGCTTTCTATTCTCTCCTAATAAAAGCACCGAGGCGCTCAGAATTTTGCAGTTGCTCCCAGTCTAACAGTCATTAATCTTCTTTTTATTTTTTTGCCTTGATCAAGTAGGACCTTATCCGGTAAGTTCTTTATTGTGGCATATGCCACACCATGAACCAATGGCTAGCTAATTCTATCCTTATTTCAATTACTTAATGCATAACCACAGAACTAGATTTACCAGACAGTGAATGTAAAACTGAGGACATTACTGGAGCATTACTTAAAAGTATACACACCAAGGCATATGTGTCATTTTGGATTTTCTTATAAATTATGATTTAAACGAAAAAAATAATATCTTATAGCAGTGTCCTCGCAATGCTGCTTTTAAAGTTAGTGAACTGCACTCATAGGCTATGGCATTATTTGAGTAAAAATAAAATTTAGCGTCATAATTCCGCAAACACTACAATAAAATGCAAGAAACATGCCAAATTTCAGAGTAAAGCAGATTAGTAAGGAATTACTAATTCTTTTCATTCATTCATTAGGCTGTTTGATTTTGCCACTGGTTTCACCAGGGCCATGTACTCCTCTGTTATGCACCATAGGGTAGGGAAAAGCTGCACTGCCACAAGTATAACTTAGATTTGCAAGCCGTGAGAGAGCTTTAATGCTACCTGGAGGTCTGCCTGGGCTGACTTTGTATCCCGCTGCTTTAGTTGTACCCAAGGGTCTGCCTGGACTTGTCTTAAATCCAGCTGCTTTGGTGGTCCCCAGGGGTCGACCTGTGCTGGTTCGGTACCCTGCTGATTTTGTGGTCCCTGATGGCCTCCCACGTTTGCCAGAGCGGTTGAGGTTTTTCTTTTTCTTCAGTTCATCTTTTGTCTCTATATTCCTGCCACTTGTGGTCTGCAAGTGGGACTCACTGAGCGCGTCTTGTCTCTGGCAGGCGATGGGCTTGTGGGCGACCGCGTGGCCGTACTTGCTCTGCTGGCTGGCATACAAGTCAAACTGCTCGGCGGCTCTCACGCTGTCTTCGTTAAGGCAAGAGCTCTTGCCGGTCCCACAGAAAGCTGCATTGCCGCTGGCTACTGGGTGCATCATTTTCTACCAAAAACAAGAGAGACAGATATATGTATCAATGGATAATAATGCTGCAGCCTGCTACATGAAAGAATCTCTCGGGAGCTACGTCTATTTGTTTAGTCATCTACTTTGACTATTCTTAGCAGTCTTGATGTCAGTAAATTAGCTTTTTAGATAAAAGTGAGCTTTTATTTGAGGTTTTGCACTGCAACATTTCCATCATTAAAAGCAACTATCTAAAACAGTATTATTCAGACACAGAAAATTATGGAAGAAGTGGATTAAATAAATTAACAACAGCATCTCAGCAACCAAGAAAAACATTTGTTCACTCACTGTGATTTCAAAACCTTTCTAACTCAATCTCATCTAAATTTTAGCTGTTCTAGCTTCAAGATTAATTTATCATATGTGCACCAAAGAAAATACAATATAAGCCCCTTGAATTAGCCCTTTGAAGATTTTTTACTGCAACAAATTACTAAAATACAATCACTTTTGTTGCTTCTTTTGAAATTATGTAAGTAACATAATAGTTAATAATGTAAGAGTGCCAAAGTTTGGGAAAGCAGAGGAATAAAGTTATCCCACTAAAACACAAAATATGCCAACCTACAGGAACTTCTACGTTTAGAAGAGCAAGTGCAGATTGCTGATGATACCAATTCAGGAGTAAGAAGCTAACATGACTTGTACAGATGCATATGTCAACAAAACTGCAAAACAAGTGTGACCGATGTCAGTAAGTTTTACAGAATCTGCATTTTTTTTCTTAAGCTGAAACAACTTCATTTGTGCTGGATGGGCTGATGTCCTGCTGCTAGAAACCACATAAGGCCACAGTCATCATCACAAACAACACTCTCTTCATCAGCTGGTTACGCTTAAGTCCATTAAACCAAATCCCTTCTGCAAGTGTATGGGGGCAGAATCTCACACAAAAAGATATACCACTGCTATTCTGTATCTTCTATAGTATTAACAATTCTAAACATGCACTTCTGGCACTAATCTGGCACTTCTGGAACATTTCTGTGCCTTAGAGTTATGCTTAGTAGGCCAAGTAGCTGTTTTTGTGGAAAATTTCTCTAGTAGATAAAGCCTAGAAAACTTACTGTGTTTTTTCAAAAATAGAACTGAAATAAATTCAGCAACCTACAGCTGAATTCTATAGCAACCAAAGTTAAATTCTACCATTGACTACTGATTTTATTTTGAAAATATGAATGCCTCATACTAGTCAGAGAGAAATAATACACAAGAAACAGTTCATTTACCCAGAAGTACATCATAGTTCCCTTTTCTTCTATTTATAATGTCTACATTTCCTGTTTGAACACTCGTTTTATCTTGTAAAATGCACATATCACAGTGTATATATTACACGTGTGCAAATATACAAATATGATTTTACATCAAATATTGAAATGAAGATGGTGATACGGTTTAAGTATTGCATGGTTCTAGCAGAGCTTAGATAAGTACAACCGGTTTGTTGAACGGGGTCACAGTGGAACAAATGTGAAGCTCCTGCTATTACAGATGTTCGCTAGGAAGTGAAACAACTAAAAATAAATAGCAGTCCTGCACTTAGCAAAAACAAAGCAAGCTGCAGACCAAGCGAGCAGTCTTTTTGTTTGTGCAGTCATAGGGAAGAAAAAAAGCTTAATGTCTTCTACACTAAACAGTCAAAAATATCTTCCATTTTAGAAAGTGTTGTCTTCCTTTAACCCTGCTAGAAGAGGCCCACAATATTAAAAAGAAAAAAAAAAAGGCTGAAATTGTTTCATGAGCTTAACTGCAAAGATAAGGGTGCTGATTATGACTTTTGCTGACAGGAGTCTCAATCTGATGGTGAAAGGCCGTTGCTCTGTTCGCCTTCACCCTGAGGGACACTCAGAGTGCTCAGGGACCTTCTCTTTCTGGATCCTGGCTGCCCTGGGAAGCAGCTCCAGCCCCACGTCCGCGAAGCAGGACCAGCTCCGCGCTCGGGAGGGTGGCACGGACCCACTCCCAGCCCACTCCTGTTTACCTTCAGCATTCTTACACTCTGCTTTTCCTCCTCGTTACAGGCCTGGGGATTTTTAGCACAGATTCCAATCATTCCTCTTTCCTGGGGAGAGCTATTGCAGGTAGCGCTCAGGCCACTGCAACAGCCTCAGCATTTGGTATTTCATCATTAGCTGCCTATGTCTGTAGGTGCATCCATGAAATTTTCTATTACCCATAGTCTGTATTCTTTAATTCAATGTTAGACATTCTTTAGAGAGATTTTACCCTAAGTTACAATTTTGTCCTTAAATACACTATCATGGAGATTTCCAGCACAATTTTAGTTCACTCACATTATTGCGGGGAATAAAAGAATGTCATGTGCACACAGCACGACTCTATCTGCAAAGTGGAGGCAAGTTTCTTGGCAGCGGGATGTACAGGATAAACAGGAACTTGAATAAAATGCAAAGCTATCCAAGTTTAAAAATCACACTCTAGCTCGATTGCAGAGCCAAACATATGCAACTTGGTGTGCAAGCATTCTTAAATAAAACTGGCCAGAAAAGTTTCCAGTGAAATAGAACTGACTTGTTTTAAACATGTAAATATGTATGTAGAAGGTATTTGCAATAGTTTACCTAAACCATTTTTTTAAACTGGATGCATCTGTGTACAGAAATAACTCAGATGAGACACTGTAGGAATAAAAGTCCTATTTCACAAAGATTTTTTTTTTTTTTTTGCTGGAAAGTGACTGCAGCAGCATTTCCATTTGGATACTTTCTTTTTCAGTAATTATTTTAATCTTACAAATGCTGGAGCAGAAGCGAGACAATTGGATAAAGTAACTTTGGAGAAATGGAAACAACATTAGAGATTCCCACACAAAGGAGGACAGAATCTCCACTGCTGCAGGAAATAAAGAAAAAAACAGGCCCATCTGTGTGGGAGCTGCAACACTTTGGTGCTGGGGGGTACCCAGACACAGTAAACTCTTATCTTTAATGTATAGCTCTACCGCTATTTTTAATAACCTGCATGGTAAACCTGCTTTAGTGGTAGCAAGGTGAGATTTAAAGTTTTATTTTGTTTAGATGACTACTACTGCTCTGTCAATACAAAGCTACCATTAACATTTTTGCTTCTCAAAATCAATCTTGATCTCACTTGTTGGTTTCTATCAGAGAAAAAGAAATGGAAATCATATTTAGGCAACATAGACGCAGAAAGATAGGTGGACAGAGAAAGTGCTTCCTGGTATCATTAATTATAGAGCAATATATTGCCCAACTCTAGCTTACAGCTACTTAGACATGTCTTACTGGTAAGGCCCAGCTCTCAAACTATACAAACAAACAAACAAAAACCCAAAAAGCAAACAAAAAAAATCATGTCTTGTTCATGGCACAAGATTTTAAGAACCAAACTCATTAAAATACACTGCATAAAAAAAATCCTCTTGGGCTGTGTCTGCATGATGGTGCCTTTGATAACATTTGTCAGACATGGTGCCCTTGGCCTCCTACACGGGTAGGATTTAGCCGTCACTGCAGACGAGACAAACACATTCAAAAGCAGAGAAAGGAGGCGAGCCCACTGGAAACAGGCTCCCAGGCACTGAATATTTTATACAGAGTACTGAACCTGTGACCCACAGACTGCCTTAAACAGAATAATCAATCCCAGAATACGAAGTGGGAAGCTGCTCTGGGCTCACCCATGCCAGCTTATTTTTTTTCTACTATGGCACAGCGAGCACCACTTCAGCTCCACGAGCTGCAGCGCCGAGGCCAAGCACAGACTTGCGGCAAGTGCTTTTGAATTCTGGCACAACACGCTTTGAATCAAAGTCTTTGAACAAAAACTGGAAGCACATCTGTGTTACAGCTTTTCAAATGATGAATACCAGGAAAGGTAACCCTACTGCCAGGGAGGAACAATCCGCTTAGGAAAAGAAATTTTAATGAGAGCTAGTAAATAAGAAACACCCATTTTTTCCCCTGTACTTCTTTTATGGCAGAGCTAGTGACGGTTTCAACAGTATCGACAGGGCCACAGAAAACTGTTTACTGGAATATTTTCACCCTGTCATTCAACCTTGCTTACAGCAAATATATATGATGTAGTATATAGAAACATAAGTAGCTACAAATATTATTTCTATATTAATACTTTCACTGTCACTTCTACTAATTAGAATACTCTCAGTGAGGGACAGGACCAGCTCTGTTCGAGGTCTTTGCATAAGGAATGCTCTGTGCTGCTCACAACGGTGGGCACGGACCACGGGCCCTCGAGAGTACCAAAGGCTTTGGGCTTTTTGCAGGGGAGGTTTAAGAAGCAGCAACTCGGTTGTTTCACCTTTAAAGCCAAAGATTGTAACACAGATATCATTATTGGGTTTGTTTTCCCCTTTTAGAATTGTGGGTGTGATAAACACTTTGATCACTCAATTTATAAAATAAGTTGCATCTATTAAAACATTTTTTCAAGTGTTCATTTCAGTCAGCTCCTTTTCTACATGTTAATTCTTGTTAAAGCCTTGCTTGATTTTTACAAATCCGTAACTGTTTGTTTTCTCAATGCTGCACTTTATCTTGAAAATTCCCATAAATACAAATATTTAAAAACACTTAATATGAAATCCTGCCTTCAGTGCCACAATATACATAACATTTAAACCTATATTTGAAATATGATCTACTTCTGAAGCTAGATAACCAGTTTCTCCAAAACGTGCTTACGAAACACTTCTTGAAGTGAAAACTGATTGCATAATCTGATTTTTTTTCTCGTAATTTGACACAAGGTAAAATATAATTCTAAGAGCTAACATATAAAAAACTTCTTAATTGCTATAGCAACTACAATAATGACAGGAGAGTGCAAATAGAAGAGATAACATATAATTTTGAAAATAGTTTCTTCCTCAACTATTCTTAGCACAAAAAGACTAAGAAATGAAGAATTCCCTGAGCCACACAATAAATTACAATTGTAATCCTCTTCCTGCTGACCCAAGGTCAATGTTTTCACTTAACTGTGAAGAATGGCAAAGAGAGTGAAGCTGGGGTGACAGAGGTTATGGCTGGAGACGGCAATCACCTTTCATTCCTCCTTCCCAGGCGTGCCAGGGGAAAGGGGAGCCTTCCCTTGCCAAGGGAGTGCAGCTCCCTCTCCCATTCCTTACTCAGGAGCGAGAATCTGGAGGAGTTTGTGCAGCTCTGGGAGCTCCAGTCTCGTTTCCAGCCACACTATCTGAGATCCAAAGGGTTATGCACACGCACCCTGGACACACTCCCTTTTCTATATGTTGTATGTTTGCTATCTTTTCTCTATGTTATGTAGACTTGAGGGCAGTGCCAGTCTGGCCAGGCCCCAGTTTCTGCTCCCGCTCCGTACCCCAAGAGGAGCAGTCCTGCCAAAGGGAATTACCAGACAGTCTGGGCGCGAGTCTGGCCAGGGGTTTAGTTAGTGGGTAGGTTGGGCGGCACTGAGTTAGGTGGTTTTATTTGCCCCAGGGTGAAGGGATTAACCAACTTATCAAACGTGATTTTTTCTTAATGGAGCACTCCAGATGTTCTACTGTGCAGTAGGCAAGTGTTCAAAGCCTCTCCTTTCCAGTCTCATTTCAAAACTGACGATACCTAGCATTGAGAAAAAGGACTCAAGAGAAACCTACAGAAACAGTG
>JAVCKT010001906.1:3446-19208 GCA_032273925.1 Rhynchotus rufescens
CCCCGGCCCCGCATCCTCATCCCGGCGCCTCCCCGGTCCCGCATCCCGCCCGGAGCCTTCCCGCTGCTCCCTGCTGCCTGACACCCCCCCGCACCCCCCGTCCATCCCTGCCTCCCCCCGGGACTCGCTGCTCCCCCCGCCGGGGGCGCCCCCCATCCATGGGGAACGGCCTCCCCACTGTCCGCTCCCCCGGCACTGGGGCTCCCCCGGCGTCCCCATCCCTCCTTCCATGGCCGGGCACCTGGGATGTCCCATCCACCCACCCACCCATCCATCCCTCTGCAGGTGCCCCTCCATCATCCCTCCCTCCATCCCTGAGCATCCACGTGCCCCATCCCTCCATCCCGGAGCAGCCTCGGGGTGCCCCATCCCACCCCACGGTCCAGGCAGCCCCTCTCCCGGAAAACAGGAGCAGCCCGAGGGCCCCTTTGCCCTTCCACGAGGCTCCCACGGCTCCGGTGACCCCCTCACTCCGAGATGGTGGCAAGGACAGGCAAAACAGGGAGCCCGTTTCCCCGGCGGGACGCGGAGCTGCAGCTGCTTCTGCTCGAGGAAGAGGCTCTCCCAACAACAACATCAACAAATCCTCCCAAAATAACAGGAAATTGGAAAGAAGAAAACAATTTTCCAGGGATTTATGTAACACGAGTGCTTCAGCCTGGGAGGAATAAAAGGCCCGTCCAGGTTTCTGCAGGCTGGAGGGTGGTGGTGGCCGAATCCCCACTCCAGTTCCACCTTGGGAAAGACGCCAGGGGATCCGGCCCCTCGGCCGCAGCCCCTCAGGTAGGAGTCGCTTTGGGCCCCCATTCCCCCCTTCCAGAGCTCGGAACCGCTCTGCGCCGCTCCTAGGAGCTGGGATGAAACCGGAGAGGGACAAAAAGGCAACGGGGAGAGCGAGGAGCAGGGAGGCCATCACTTGGCCAAGGACCGGCCCACGGTTTGGCCAAGTGTTTCTCCACTCAACGGGAGCAGCTTAAAAGCCCCCCGTTCTGTTTGGCTGCATCCCCCCCAAGCCCGAACTCCATGGAAAGAGTCGAGCTCTGGAAACAAGGCTCCACCTCAAGGTCACGGGAAACAGCTCACTTTATTCGGACGACACCGTGACAGGGCCCTTTCAAGCCTGGAAGGGGTAACACGAGGTCTTGCTGCTCAATAGTCAAGCGGGAGAGGAAGGGCTCCGTGGCGGGAGCTACAGGAAATGTAAAAAATAATAAAATAAAAAATAGTGCATTCCTGAAAAACAAGGAGAACAGCGAGAAACCTCCTTTACACGGAACACGTCACCCAAGGACGATGCCCAGCCCCTTTGGTATCCCTGGTTGAAGCTTGCGCAAGCGAGCAGCGGAGCGCGACCCGCTTCTGCCTCTCGGCATAATGGACTGGAGGAAGATGTTATCAAAAAGGTCGTTAACATTTTCCAAGCCTCTGCAGAGCACAGTTCACAGGAAGGACCAGGTGATGAGTGAAAGATTGTCATAGTTGGAAGTAAAACGGCAAAAAAAGGCGAGTGGCGGAGAACCGAAACGCGCGGTGAGGACGGGGCTCGCGTCAGGGCCAGGAGCCTGGCGTGGGCAGACCACGGCTTACACTGGTGGGTAAATAGATGACGGTGGAAAGAGCTAGACATTCTCCACAATTAACAATTTCTTTACTTCCATGCTGTTTGGAAAGAGTAATAGTGGATCAAAGACAGGATTATCTGTAAGCAGGTTATGCCTAAAGAGTTACTGGAGAACAGATCAAGATGTTTTTGATCTACTGCATTACAATTCCTTTTTGGACAGACGAGCGTGGTACGAAGGCTGAGTCAGGAAACACGCGCGAACGCCGCTGTCTCCCTCGCTCCAAACGCCTGCCTGCAAACATGATGCATCTTTACTGCTACTAAAACTTTTTTTCAACCTTACTTTTGCTTTATTAAATATAAAACTCGAAACGTTCTCTCGAAGTCAGGATGTCCTTCAGTGCAATCTGCTTTGACATAAGGCATTTTGGGGGGGCAGTCATTTCAGAATGGGTTTCTGCCTTCCGGAAGAGTCAAGCAACTGTTCGGTCCTGTAGCCACCTTTTCCTTTTAATGCCCTACCATGCCAAAATCCTCTTCCCTTCTGGTCGCTCCTCTGCCGCCAGCACGTATAAAAACCATCAGTGTCCGAGTAGACCAGTCCCTAGGCGGGCAAGAGGAGAAACACCAAGGGATTATGCATTGGATGGAGCCAAAGGTGGCGTGGGCTTAAATAATGGGGAAGAAAACGCAGGCTCTCACCTTTAAATCCTTCTTCGGGCATACAGACTGCGGCCGCGAGGCGGGGGAAGAGGCACCAACGTTAGAAGCCCCTTGGCAGTCATTTCTCCAAGGCACCCGTCCCGGCGTCTCCGCTCGCTCCCTCCCCGGCCCTTGGCAGCCCCCTCACCTTGCATGACGTCGTCCATCGCCGCGTAATCCGCGATGGGTTCGTCCGCCTGCAAAACAGAGCGGGCAGCGGGGTCACGGGCGGCCCCTCGCAGCGGGAGCCGAGCTGGGAACGGGGCTCTGGCGCGGACAGCTCCGGGAACAGGACGGGATCCCGGCTCCGGAGCAAGTCCCGCTCCAAACAGGAGCACGGAGCGCGTGGCTGCTTTTTCCTGATGCCAGCAGCATTTCCTAGCTTAAAAACTCCTTAAAAACTACTACTAGGAGCCCTTGCTAGGGTGCAGACACACTGGCAGGGAGCACCCCTGGTTTAGGCCACTAAGCACCACTTAGAGGCAAAGGGCAGCTAATGAGCGCTCCTTAACGAAGCAGACGCTCCCTGCCCCTAGCAGGGCAGGAGCCTGAGTAGGAGGAAGCGGTTAATGAGGGTAATTAGGTCCCAGCTCATCGCTCCCAAGCATGAAGGACAAGCAGCAAGGGCAGCGGGTGGGCACGGCCACCTCGCTCCCACGTTACCTTTAATAAAATGACGGATTCGGGGATGACTCCGAGGCTGCCGAGCGTCGCGGTGTCGTCACTCAGGATCTTCCCGTCGATGGACAGGTTCTGGTCGAAGGGGGCAACTGAAAATGCATGCATGATCTGTGCCAACACAACGAATGAGACACGCTGATTTTGTGCAGAGGGAAAGACACCGCCAACTACATGAAAACCCCACGTGTTCAAGAGAGCAGCACGGACCTTTTGTTACCACCCAACATTTTACACTCTATCCCCGCTGCTGCCCCTTCCCGCTTGCTATAAATTTAATATTTTCTTACTCGAGCCACTCTGCTCCTTCACCCTCCCACCAAAGAGACGGCATCAGCAGATGTGCTGGGAACAGAGGAGCCTCACCTGGATTTTCAGCTCTTTCAGTGTCTGATTTGCAGAAACGAGCAGCGCCTTTTCCCCCCGGACCTTGCGGTGCCGCGTGCTCCGCCTGATGCCTTGCTTTTGGTAGGCCACGTAGCTCTGGTGCGAGGTCTTCTGGCGCTTCGCACCGCCGTTGGTCTAAGGGAAAATGGAAAACACAGGTCAGAGTCTGGGATTTACTGCAAACACAACCTTCCCCTTGCAAGGAGCTGCGTTTCCCAGCAATGCTAAGGTGGTCCAAGTGCCTTTCCGAACATGCAGTTGCTATTTGGGAGGAGGTGGATGAGCAGGAAACGCACACCGAGTCTCCGATTTCTCTAGCTTGGGAAGTGCCGAATGGAAACACGCCCAGGAACACAATGAGCCTGAGAAAGGGAAAACCAACGCATGCAATACAACTGCTACGATGAACACGCTTAATTTAAGACCCTGTGGTTTCCTCCTTTGTCTGCTGGCAATAAACAGAAGAGAAAAAACGATGCCATCATGCCAATCTGTGGACATTGAGGAGGGAGGGTTTGCAGCAACCTCAGAGGACTGTGCAAAAATGAGGAACCTTGCAGTATTTTTGATCTCTACCTGGTTAAAATCTGGGTCTTGCTCCCCCTCTGGTTTGTTTTCCTCCCTTTCCTCTTCAGCTTCTGAGCTGCTCACGTTCAGCTCCGGAGCAGCGTCCTTCATTACCTGGAGTTATAAAAATCATTCTCCGTAACTAACCCGACAGCAGAAACCCCAGCCTGTCACATCATGGCAAACAGCTTTCGGAGGCTTCCAGGATGCCACCTTGATCAAACGAACCGAGACAGGGCGGAAAAACACAAGGCGGGGACGGATCCACGCGGCCCGCTCGGCTCTGCGGGGACGCGTGCGGCTTGTCCAGCCTCCCCACTGCATCCCAGGTGCCGGCTGCAAATCCCAGGCCGGCCACGGGGACATGCTGCAGAGGAGGCTCTGCAGGTGAAGGGAGAAGTCCCCCGGGGCCTGCACTGATTTCTTCCCCATTAGCTGGCTGCTTCTCTCTTCAACTAAACGTGCTGCAAACATCGAGCAAGGAATATTATCTGTGATTTAGACACGTCTCCCTTCGCGCCGCGGCTGGACAAAGGCCTTCCCTGTGCTTATTTATGGGTCTGAAGTTCATTCGTAAGTTAACGAAATCTAAATAATTCACAAAAAGCGCACAGCAGCCCAAACTTCCTCCCGTTTGTGAGCGATGCCCTGGGAAGCGGCGAGCTCGGGCGCCCGCGGTGCCAAGGCAGGCAGCCGGTGCCGTCGCGGCGCTCCCAGGGGACACTGTTAATTCCCCACGTCTCTTTGGAGGCCGCTCTGCGAACGCGGGACGGTCACACAGGCTCCCAGTGACTCTCTCCTCTGCCAGCTGCTCCCGCAGGGCTCGGCCATGAATAGAGCTCTGTTTTTAGTGCCAGCCCCACGTACCAGGGCGGTCTCAGCCGGCACCCAACTCCTCTTCCCAGCACTCGAAGATGGGAAGCTTTGGAGTCCCACTGGCAACTCGCTGCTCACGCAAAATGCTGTGAAATCTTTGGGGCACTAGCGGAGAGAGGAACTACCTGCAGGGTAATAATTGCAGTAATAATTGCAGACACTGCAGGGTTGTGTTTTGGCCCATCCTGGAGCCTGGCAGGGGATCCCTGTGCTATATGCTTAAAAAAAAATCAGTGTCATAAGCTGCTACTGTCACTACATTAGGGCTATTTCATCAGCATGGAGGCTAGAGAGTTTATTTCTACCTCGGAATAAATGGGATGTTAGCAGCTGAGAAAGGAAATGACAAATACCAGAGGTAGAGCCTGATAACGCAGCTATGAAGACAGACTGCTACAAGGCTGCCTAAAATACTCCCAGAGGAGACATCCCTGCTGATAACTGACTATGCTGAGACCACCAAAGTGTTCACCGTGGCAAAGGGAAGCCTGGAGAAGAGCAAACTTCCCAGAGCAGATATAGCAGCTACAGTTTTCGTATTTGCTATTTTTGCCATTTGGCTCTTTAACCGATCGGCGCCGCTTCCCTTGGATGAAACGGAGCCAAGATCGGCGAGGGCCACGGGAGAGCTCCGTACCTTTTTATTATCCACCACTTTATGGATGTAGATGGTTGCTTGGGTGTACTCACGCAAGTCCCGCTGCTGCTGGCATAACAGCCCTTCTCTGCATTCCGGACAGAGTTCTGGGGAGGCACAAGGGAAAACGGCTTTAATTGCTCCTCGGAGCCGCCCAACACCCGGCCGTGCCCGGCGCCTCCCGCTCCAGCCCAGAGCTGCTCGAGGAACGAGGGGCACCTGCCAGACTCGGTGTCCGGCGCGCCGGGTGCCCTTCCGTGCCCTCAGAGCACGGCCTTTCCCTGGAAAAGGGCATTTCCTCGGAGGCAGCGCGGGGTAGGGAAACAGCGGGACGCACTCACTGGGCTCCGAGGCGTAGAGCGCGCTCTCGGCGTCCGCGCCGGGCGTCCTGGTGATTTTGATGACGTGATCCACCACAAACAGTTTCTGAATCCGCTCCCACTCGCTGGGCCATATTAGAGCTATACTGTGCAAAGAAACAAGAACGCGCTTTATGCCATTGAAAAGCTGTGCAAACAGTGCCGAGCTGCTCCACAGCTCCCCTACTTTCTCCTTAGGCTGCTAATGAAAGAAAAGCAGCAAAAAAACGACCCATAACCCACGCTGTACGAGAGAACCTGTGTTCCCAAGACAAGGAGGAAACTGTAGCGTTGCCATTAGGGGCCCTGCTACGCTCCGGTCGTGCTCAGCACACGCAGCGGAGCCCTGGAGGGATGGATGCATGGAGGAAGGAGCAGGGCACACGTGGAAGATCTGCTGCTTCTCCTTCTGCCATGCTGTGGAGCATAAACTGCAGCTCCCCTTAAAGGGTGACTCTCCCAGAGCGCAAACCTTAAGGAGGATTTCTGCAGACGCTGGATTATTTATTGTTAGGAACTAGCCAAGCTGAAGAAAGCTGCAACATCCTTCTACAAGAAGAAACTCACAGTTTGGAGTCTTCTTTGGTCATGGAAGCGTAGGTGAACATCAGGCCCCCGTGGGGGCAGAGCAGAGCGCTGTTTCCCACCGAGGACACGGGACTGCAGCGCGTCGGCCTCCTGCGGGCAAGGGGAAAGAACGGTGAGCTGCTCTGCTAGGTTGGCTGGGGTCTTTTGCACAGAAGAAAATTAAAAAACCACAAGTCTGCAGGGAGCCAAGAAGGAACCGCATGGGGATATTTACAAGAAGCATTTCAGAGGGGGAATATTAAAGCGCTGTGGACAAGGAAATTGGCTCCACATGCTGCAAAATGGCTCTGTCCTCGGAGGAGATCCCCGCGCCGGCTGCCCGTGCAGCAGGACCGCGCGCTGCCCTTTGCTCGGAATACAGCCTCAGACACATGAAAAATCTAATCAGGTTACTATCTAATCCAACCATCTGGTTAAGACAGAGTAAACAAGGAAATTCGGTTTCTTACAATGTATTACAACTGATAGGGGCTCAGGGTGCAAGCGCTCCAAAATAAGCTTCCTCATTTCCACTCTGGTAAATCTCAGCTAACTATTTGGCAGAGCCACACGCAGCAGCGAGCAGACGTCAAGATTCGAACTCGAAATCTCCAGGCGCAGCCTCCCAGAGGAATACAGCGTATTAAAATTCTCTCAAGTCACATACCTGACAAATTTCCTCCATTCTTCCACAAAAAACTGCGATACGATATACAGCTCATCTGTCTCCTGCAGGAGAGAAATAACAATAAAAAAAAATTTAATTAACCCAACCATAGAGAAGTGATGTCTTCTTCTGCAGTGCTCCTGCTTTGGAGATGGCACCGTTTTTACCATGACAACTCCAAGCAGGCACACTGTGAAAGCCAAGCAAAATAATTTGAGATCAAGCACTTACTAATCTCATGTTTATTGCAAAGTTAATTTAGCTCTGGATCCAATTACCCTCTGTTGGTAGCAGGAAGCGGTGTCTCCCCCAGCAGCAGCTGCTGCCCGTGTTTCTGCCGCTGGGCTGCTCAGGGATGGAGCGGATGTGTTTTTGCCTGGTGTGTGACCCCGTCCTCCCCATTCCCGTTTGGCAAAATCCCGAGAGCAACAGCGTGCACCGGATTCAAAACCACGGACGTGCCCCCTCTGCGAGGGACCAGGGCTTTTAGAGAGACCCTTGTGCTTTGAGCTGACCCGCGGTGATGGGATTCTCCTCACTTACTTCAACTGCAGAAGGAAACACATGAATTTTGACCCAAAAGTCCTAGACTGGACTCTTCCCAGCTCTCCTTTGGAGGCTGATCATGGGGCATTTTCCCTCTAGCCCTTCACAAGGCTCCGGGTTCAGAGGCACAGTCCTGCATCACCCTCGGTATTTATTCAGCCCCGGAGCCGCTCGTGACCCCGTGCAGGGCTCCGAGCGCAGCAGGCTGCTCGTGGACACAGAAGGCACCTGCCAAATCAGCTTGGCACCATCTCGGAGTCGATCATTAATCAGACCTGCCGGCGCAAGGTGCGGAGCGCGGCCGGCAGCCCGCGCCGCTCCGATCGAACCGCAGCTGCTCCCAGAGCCGCACACGCGCCGGGACAGACCTGAGCTACAGGCTCACCAGCCATCGTCCTCCTCACTCGGTGCCAGGGCCCCGAGCTCAGGTCGCGCAGATACAAACTGGGCTGGTGGCCAAGCTTGGAAAGGATCTGCCAGTAGGCTTGGGGCCAGGAGAAAGGGACAACTCCCTCTGCAAGCAAAGCCTGGCCTGCAGCTATAGAAATGAGGCTTAAAAACCACTTGCAGGTGCAAAAGGCAACGGCCTCTGAGCTCTTTGCTCTGCTGGAAGCAGAAGAGGGCACTGGAGGAGCCGGGACTTACATGAATAATGTCCTGCACGGCCAGCAGTGGCAGTGGAAAGCCCTCTCCACCGTCACGGCTGCGCTGCTCTGCTACTTCCAGGGGTGGATACAAGCAGAGCGCAAATAATGTTTTGCTTATCTAGTCATTTCTGGTCCAGCCACAGCAATGCTGGCACACGAGCAGTGCTCGTGGTATCTCCAAGAGGGCCCTGGGCCAGCGCAGCTCGTGGGGGAAAGAAAGGGCAGCGCGGCACAGACGTGACCAGGTGACGGAGCGGCCACGGAGCACGGCGGCTCCTACCTGAGCAAGCCCACGGGGCAGGGCAATATACAGCCCGGAGGGCCACCAATATAGCAGATAAAGTGCTTTCTCCAGCTGAAATATGCAGGAACTTAGTGCTTATCCTTCATCTGTAGGACTCAAGTCCTTATTGAACAGCCCAAGGAAGGGTTTGTTAAGGTTTATAGTACCTTTGTCTGCACAGCTACTGCATCTAGTGCTGACACGACAAACTGCCGGTCCCAGGAGCACAGAAAACTGTCCCCAAGCCCCGTGTCATTCCCCTCGCCTTCCTCATCCCCATACCTGAGGCCAGCTGCCGAGGCAAGGCCTGCATTTATCATGAAACAGGTTCTGGAGTGATGTCTTCTGCTCGCTAGCCATCATCTTATGCAGCGCTTCGTTCTCCTCTCCTTCTCGCTCCAAGATCTGCACAAAACAGTCAGTTAGCACAGCGGGTCCTGCTGCAGTGCACAGCTGGCATTCACAGGTCACGGTGCTTTGCTCTTCCCCACTTTTTGCATGAGAAGGAAATCCAGAAATACCACCATGTATTTACTCTCAACAAAAGGGTAATGTTGTTTAGCACTTCGATACCTTGCACTGGGAACAGCACTCCTTGTTACTGGGGAATTCGGGGGCCTTTGGAAAATATTGCTTGAGTTTCCTCCAGGCTTCTTTCGAAACGACCCTCCTTTCGTTTTCCGATATGCACAGGTCACCTGCACGGAGAGAGCCGGGAGAAGAGCTTTGCTCCTGACATGCTCAGCAGAGTTTTGCAGCACTAACTAGATTTAAGAGATTACAAGGAATAAACGTGGGGGAAGATAGTCACGCACTTAGCAGCCAGGCCCGTGTCAGCAAAAAGAGCACAACTAACACAGAAAGTCACCTTCGACTTATTTGTCGCTTCCTTGTTCACATGGGAGAAAATACGACTTTGATTCACTACAAATGCCCTTTAAATTTAGGAGCCCAGGAGCCTGGACAGTGCATCCAAACACAAACCAAGGGGAGGCTGTGACAGAGGCATGGGTTTTTATAGCCCAAATGGCTTGGGGAGGTGGGAGGCAGAATTCTTTGCTAGAAAGAGCCTTCCCTGCCCATCCTGCGGCAGCTCTTTAATGCTCGAGCATCTCCTCAGCCCCGCGGCCCCGTCCGCTCGGCTCCTTCCAGCCGCGTCTGGATTTCTGCCAAGCCCCAAGCGAAAAAAATAGCAGCGCTCCCCTCCTGCTTTTATTCCACTCTGCAAAGGTCGGGCTGGACCGCTCAGAGACGGCACTTAGCCGCTCGCTCTCCATCATCCGTGTCCAAGCAGTCCCGGCTTTGCCACCCGAGGAGGCAGGAGCAGGCTGCCTTCCAGAGCCAAGGAGGAAAACAAGCTCGCTCCAGCAAGCGCCGTGATTAACGCGAGCGGACTAATAAGCTGCTGAGTGGAAGAGGTGGGAAAACGAGATCAGAAATGCGCGGGGAACAGGCACGCTGCCGTCTGGAAGGAGGTGACCCTCGCGGCCGGCCCTCCGCCTCCTCCCGCCTTCGCTCTCCGGGAACGGGCTTTGGGCATGGACATGTGAGGAGAAAAATATATATATATATTTGGCAAGGTCGGGCAGCTATTGGAGAGCAGAATAGTAAAATAGAATCCTAGCAAAAGATGCAAAAGGCCTTGGTAAGGGAACGCCCGGATGGTGTTTCTGGACGCGAGCCAGACCTCAGAGATAAAGTGCTGCGTTTTCCAGAAAACACCATTAAGGCTGTAACTTCCTCCACAGCAAAATGGAGGCAGTATTGCAGAAACTGTGGATTTGCCGATACCCACCCCGGGAAAATCTTTAAAGGCACAAAAGGTGAAAATGTTGTTTTGCATGAGCAGCTGGAGGCTAGCTGAGGATGGAGAAGTCTGACCTCCCATGGCCTCTTTATTTCGTATAATTTATTCCGATAGGAGCCAAAGTAACAGATCAACTAGCAGCTTACCAGTTTAACATGTCCAGGGGCCCTTTGGCCTCTTTCTACGCTGCTTTTGCTTGGCTGCATTGGATGTTTCACCGCTGTGCCCTGTGGTTTTATTGAGCAGCAGCTTGGTGGCACTGGGAATTACAGCATGGAAAGCAGCCAGCGTCACGACCGTACACAGCGTTTTCCACTGGGGCTTTATCAGCGCCCTGTTACAGCCCGGCCTTTATAAGCTTCAAGGACAGGTGGTGAGTGCCAAATTACCCCATGGTTCTTGCTTGCTAGGAAGCGGGATGGTGCTCGAGCATCCTGACAGTTGCCTGCGGAGACGGAGGCCTCCAAAGCGGAGGCCCCGGGCTGCGAGGACGCAGACACGGCCAGCAGGGACGTGCCAGCAAAAAGCCAGACTCCCCCAGCAGCGCAGCCAGGGACGTCGCCAACTAACCGTGCTTTAACAAAACGATTAACAGCAGGTCAGCACCTCACGTAAATGGACACCGGCGCAGAGCAGCTCAGGAAACCGATAGCCCGGGAGAACCGGCTGCTCCCGGGGAAGTCAGCATCGCTACAGGGATCGGGCAGGTGCTTCTTATTCCTTCTTTCTTTTCCAGAATATCCTGACTATTTCTGAGTTTTCAAGTGGCTACAAATCTGCGCTCCCCTCGCTCCATCGTGGTGCTTTGTTAGAGGACGAGACGCAGCCCTGCTCCTGCCTGACTTACCTGCCCTGGTCCTCGTCTGCACTCACACCCTTCTTGCTATCTTGTGAGATCTGGCTTGCAGCACAGCAGCACGTGTACCAATAAAAGCTCAAGGTTAATGCTTCGAGATGCAAATGAGACTTAAGTACACTCCGTGTGCACGTACTTGTGTTGGTCTTAAGTTCAGCAGCTGCTTAAGCTGCTGCTTAAGTTCAGCAGAAGGAAGCCAGCAGCTCGGCGCCTTCAGCAGCAGGCAGCACTGCACACGTTCAGTTCCAGCCCCCAGAGACTTACCATGTGGGCAAACAATGTCTTCATTAAAATTTAACTCCTCTTCCTCTTCTCTTTTCTCTTCATTTGATTCGTCTAATTAAAAGGAAAAAAAAAGATGAAGAGGACAGCACAGCGCTCCTCTCTCAAGGAAATTTTAACATCTTTGGAGGGAAGAAACCCCTCGTTTCCCCTCAAATCGCTGCAAACACTCTCAACCCGAGGGAGGCTTCAGAAGCAAAGTGTTCTCGAGCACATTAGCCCGAGGCCAGTGCGGGACCGTGGGCCACGCAGGAGCCCTTTGAAGCATGTGGAGCGTGAGGCCGAGCTTTGTGCGATTACAAAGGACGCATTTGTTACGGCTCAGACACCACAGGGGGCTGCTGCTCCCAAAGATTTCTGCATCGGAGTTGGCTGAAACATAACTCTAGGTACGAGCGGAGGGAGCAGAAACCTCGCTGGCAAAATATTAGTCGGCTCTTTGGCTTGAGGGTACTAATCTAAAACAGATGCTCCCTTTGTAGCTTCAGGAAGGGATCACGTGCACAAGCCAAGACCTACCGGGCTGTTGGGAAGAGCTGCTGGGAAAACCCGGGAACAAGCCTGCGCGTCCCTCGCTGCAAAGCGCCTCGGACCGAGCGGCCCCAGAAACAAGCACAAGTTGTGGGCACTTAATGAGAGAAAGGCGAGCAGACACAGCGCCCTCCCATTGGGTTTACAGCGGAGAAATGGATGAACTGCACGTCATTAGCTGTAATTAAGGGCTGTGCAGCCACAGAGCTGTTTGAGGGGGCAGCGGGGACTTATATGAGAGGGTAAACGAGCAGAGCTTGGTGCCCTCGCCCTGGTGCCTGTACCTCCAGTGCCGGCAGCGAGGACACGGGGGCAGCACCGTCGGCGCACGCCGAGCGGCAGCGTCGGAGCGGCTCTTCCCCGCGCTCCTCCTCCGCGAGCCAAGAGCAACTGAGTCACTGCGCCGGGGGAGCCTGCCAGGGCTCTCACAGGCCTCGCATTCAATTGTAAATAATGGTTAGAAAACCTCAGCTCCAGAGGCAGAAGCGCCGGCCGCTTCACTGGAGCGCTGTAAAGCGGCCCCTTCCAAACCCCGTGCCGCGCTCCTGGGAGCTGCGGTCGCTTCGGAGACCCAGGCCACCACGGAGGAATCATCCGTGGGACAGACACTGAGCTGCTGATGCAGGAAAGTGCCCTTTTCCCAAGGAAAGCCACAACAGAGCAACCACGCTGCATCAGCAGTGCCAGCACAGAGATATTTTCATGCAATCTGCGGTGTGCGGTGTTGCTCTTGGAGACATCCAACCCAAGATCAAGGCAATCAGCTGATCAGCTCCCCTTTCACTCAAACCAGCTTCTTGCCCTCAGTTCTGCAACAAAGAGCTTGAAGAAACCCCCAATTTTCAAGGTTTAAAAAGCAGAAGGCAAATAAAAGAAACCACAGATTTTCAAATACATGATACAGGCAAGGAAGAGAATCCGAGTCATATTTTTTTTTTAACTATGTTTTTCCAGAGCTGCTTTGCCAGCTGTGCTCACTCTCACCAGCAAGCCTTTGCAACAGAACATCTTCATTCCTTTGCCCAGGGTAATTTTTCAGTTTCCTCCTCCCCTGCGCTCTCCCATTCAGGTGGAATTAGGATGCAAAAGCATCACGTGGCTGGGCGGTTATTTTGCACAGCTTTCCAAGCCTGCTTATTTCCTCATCTTATTCTCTGGATACCGAGACTATCCAGCAGTTTCAAAGCTTGTCAAAGGAAAAGCTCCCCAAATGAAGGCTGTGTTCCCTCTCTATTCAGGCAGTGGAAGCAAAACAGCACACGCAAGAACGCCTAATGCGTCTTTTGTCAGGCAGAATGGGACTCCGGCTGCTGGATCCCTACAGCAAGAGAACTACCTTTGTTTTGTGCATTCCCGTTCACTTTCCCGTTGCTGTGCTCCGCATCTTCATCCTGGTCGTTTAGTTGCTCAAGGGCCAGTTGACGCCAGCTCCGCAAGGACGCTTTTCCGACCCAAAACCCGTCGTTCCTGCATGCAGAGAACAGTGTTGGCACCACGAATCTGTTGGCTCTCGCTCTGAACCCCACTGGTCTTTAAAAGAAAGCTATTTAAGCATCCTTAGCGCTGCTCGAAAGCTCTGACAACACTTGAAAGCGTCAGGACTTACGTACCCCTTTACGGTTATTTTCAGCAAGTTCGTAACAGTTTTGTAGTCTTCATTTAATTGGTTTTTCAGCCGTAGTATTCGACATCTTTCTACCACGCAGTCCTTGCAAAGTGCTTTAACTGGGGTGGAGAGGAAAGGAGAAGGGGAGAGAAAGGCACTATTATTGTGGCACACATGGCTGAGCTTTCCATAAATTTGAGCAGCGCTGTTTGAAAGCACTTAGTTTGTCAGGGAAGGGTAATGGAAGTACCAGCTATCCCGCCCCACGAGGAGAGACTGCACACATAGGAAAGCTGCCTGCGTCCCTGCCAGATCGGGCTGTGTTTAAAGCTTAATAACCGTGAAATGCCTCGGCTGAGGTGCGATCTGTTCCGCCAGCTTCGCGGCTCCGCTAATAGCAGCACTTTGCAGTTACCACGTGGGGATGCACGGGTTCCAAAGGCAGCAGGATTTGCGCCCGTGCAACAGTTCTGCTCCCAAGGGTCACCTGTCCGTAGCACAAAGATGCTGCAGAGCCACCTTCAAATACCAGGTAAAAGCTCCTGCCTTCCTACATACCGAGACAAAGTGGGGATCTCCTCTGCTGAGCAACTCCTGGAGCGGCCCTTTGCCACCTAAACCCAGGAAAACATCATCCTCCAAAGGTGCCTTGGACCGAGAGGAGGAGAAGCCTGACAGTTGGGAACAGGTTTCATCAGGGAGCAAGGGGAACCAAAGGGACACGTCCACGAGCTGATGGAGCATGCGGATCATCAGCCCTTCCCCTCGCAGCCACTCTCCGAAGGAACCTGTGGCCACCCTCCAGTTGACTAATGCACAAAGGCTGCCTGCGTCACCGCAGTTGCGTTTCTTCCCTATAAGCTCCTAGCGGGAGCTGAGCTAATTTGGGCTCAGTGGGAGTTACTGAGCTCCCTTATAAAGGGAGCTAAGCCCAGGGCTTGGGTAAGGGTTGCCCAGGCACTGCAAAGGCACCCCAAAGTACCTCAATCTTGAGTTGAAAGATAGTGAGTGGTTTTGTCGGGCAGCACTGGTCTACACAGTTCCAGAGCTGTTTGCAAGAGGCAGAATGGATCTGCACATGAAACGCACTGGAGTGTTGGTGCTGCAGGCATGGAAAATCCTCCCTTTGCTTCGGAGACCTTGGGGGTTTATGCGTCTGCGTTTGGCTGTTTGGAAGCATGAACTCCCTAAACCCTTCCAGATATGCCATTCTTCAGCTTAAATGCCCTTCTCAGGAGTGACTCCATGCACAGCAGTTTCCAAACAGAGCAGACTTCAAGTCTGAAGCAGCCCCTCCAATCAGACTAATCCTATTTGTTTGGATGCTAATGCAATCGAGCAATATAAAAAAAATTAACCCAAGGCAGCAGAGAAGTTACATGCAGAGCTAAAGCTAAGTTAAAATAATAAAGGATGGCCCCGCAAGAGGCTGGGACTAGAAAAAGGCTCTAACACAGATTTAGCACACAAAAAAGCAACTCAAAAAGGCAGTTTCTTGCAAATCTTGCTTGCTAGACACCCTACCATTGAGCCGGGGTCCCCCGCCGTATCGCCTGTAGAAGAAGTCAGCCACATACTCCGATATCCTCTTCATAATTGATATTTTATCAGGATGGAGTTTCCCATGGGAACACAAGCAGGCTGTGTTATCTATAGGTTTGGGAGGAGTGGACTCATCCAGCCATTTCTGCAGCCATTCCAGGGAGATGAAGTCGTACGGGGAACCTGGCAGGGAAAGACACGGGAAGAAACAAACCCGCGTGTGTCAGTACATGACACAGCAGATGGCACTTTATAATTACTCTGATATTCAATGATACTTTTCAAAATTAATAGGCTCAATCACTGTTGATTTCATCTCTGCAGCACAAGTTTTCAAACATGCAAAGCAGCTTCCCCGTCCAACCCTCCTCGCGGCGCAGCAGATTTCCAGCACGGCGGCTCTTGCGACAGAAGCTAAGTGAAGTTAGAGCACTCCATCATTTAACATCCAAGCCATCAACATGAAACGATGCAGAAAAGGGCACGTTTTCAGACTGCAAAACCTTGACAGGCTTACGGGGCACGACTCAAGGCCAGGGCACAAGCCCATCAAGTGACCAAGGCCAATATTCAAGGCATGCTCAAACACGGAAAAGGGAAAAGGGAAAAGGGAAAAGGGAAAAGGGAAAAGGGAAAAGGGAACAGGGAACAGGGAAAA
>JAVCKT010001911.1:0-10275 GCA_032273925.1 Rhynchotus rufescens
GAAAAAATATATATATTAATATAAAATAAATATATATTTTATATATAAATTTATATATGTATGTGTATATGTGTGTATATATGTATGTATGTGTATATGTATAAATATATACACACACACACACACAAAGTTTTCTGACCTGTATTTGCATGTGGAATTATCTTAATATAAAAGGGGAGGCGCAACCTTTGCACTTGTTGAATTTCTAGTGACAGTTAAATTCCTGGGTACCCAGCTCTGTGGAGAGCATAGGGAACCTCTGCTGAGGAAGCTTTCAGCCTCCCAAAATCCTGCTTTGCAGACTGACTTCCAGCTTTGCAAGCAGATCTCACTCTTTAGTTCTCTGCTATGTTTTGTCTTCTCTTTCTGTAAGGCTGTTGTCTCACCACCATTGAAATTAGATGAGTAGTAAGTTTTGAAAGCACTAGCAGGAAAAGCTGTAGGAATGATTCCCTTAAGCAGCCTTATGGTATTCCATGGCAGAAAGGCTAAAAGATGGCCAAGAAGTGCAAAAAGACTCTTTTTTAAGCAGGGTCTTAAGCAGGACCCTCACTTAATGGGCAAGATGCATCAGGCACTATCTTGCTGTGGGTATCAGCTTGAAATCTGTATGAGTTACTGGGAATTGTGGTTTAGATCTATCCACTGTACACATTTTATTTGTGAGTTTTTGGGTCTTTTTTTTTTATTTCTTCGTAAGATGGGTGGATTACAAGACTCCTTGACTATGTGCTCATGCAGTTTCCCTGGATAATACTGTTGAGGCTATGGCAGTTACCTCTCCCAGTGGGAATGGGAGATATGGTTATGGCCAAGTATAGCAGTACTGGTATTCACAGAGTAAATAGTGAGCTTGGTTGGGGTCTCATCCCACACATACTCAATGGGGGGCCAGCGTGGTTGCGGCTGCAGCACTGTGGGAGGAGGTTCTGTTTGAGAGTGCCAAAATTTTGCTTCTGAATGTGCCTGGGGAGACTGCTTACCTAGACCTAGACCAGAGAGCTTTCTTGTAGCGCTTGCCTGTGAAGCAAGGAATGTTACATCTGATCTGGATGCTGTATAGGAGCTTGACTCTGGTTTTTAAATAATGCATTGATGCTGGTTGTGCTCTGCATGTGTACAGCTGTTAAATGGTAATCTAGTTTCAGCTTTAAATTGAGGCGTTGGGTATGAGTTCTAACTTATTTGCTAGTTTTTGTAAAATCACATTGAAGGCCTAGGCCAAAGCAAGATGCAGTTATAGCAAAAGGGTTAACTGCCACAGTGGTCTCAAATGTATCCTGCAAAGCACTTGTATTTTTGCTTTTGTGGAAATCCCCTAAGGTTGGCTGCTGTATTCTGCAGAGGTTAAAATTGTATCTGCGTATAGTGGTGCTGATGACTCTTAGGGACTTTGAAAAATAAGTATTAATCTGCTTTTTTTATTTTCCTCCTTCTGTGCCTTGAGTTTGAGTGTGTTATTTATTTATTTTCACTATATGATGTCAATATACCTTAAATTTGCTTGAAAATGATTATGTATGGAAAACAGGCTAATGAAGAGATCACAGCTTTTCACATGTTAGTGCTGACATGTATGTGTAGTGTGGAAACTGAATGTTTTGGCACTGCCTCTTCATACCCATTTTGACAGAAGAACCTTCTTTTTGAAGGTGAGGTCTGGGTTGGTGCTAGGAAAGTACCCAGTCATAGCTGTAAAAGCTACTCATTCATTAGGAATTCTTCTCTCTATTAAATAACGTACCTTGCGGTCAATGATATGAAAATGTAGGGGGTTGTGAATGCAGAATGCTTCTACTCTTCTTGTAAGGGTGTTGCCCTTGTGTTCAGTGACACTTAGCTAAACCCAGTCAGGCTGTGTCCTGTGGTACTCAGCATCCTTTTCTGGTGGATGCTTGTCCCCAAAACTTACCAAAGAAGGCAATGGTTTCTTATTTTTTGCTCTCTATCCACTAGTCTCTCTACATGCAATCAATTCCAGAGAAGGATGGCTGTGAATTAGGAGCTACCGTTGCCTATGTACTAATTTTCATTCTACTTTGTCCCCATTTGCTTTAAGTCCTTCAAAACAAAATCAGATGTTGGAGTTCCAGCTAGTCTGAAGCTTCCAGCTTATTGGAGTTGAAGCTAGTTTCAAGTTTTATGAGTCTGAGCAATCAGTAAGACTTCTGCTATTAGGAATGGAGAAGTACAGGTGTTCACTGATGTGTCTTTTAATTACAGAAATGCCAGCTACTCAAGTAGCTGAAATTGGTTTTATATTAAATTTAATAACAAGAGAAGTGTACTTGGCTCAGCTTTTGTAACAGGAGTTAGTGTCTGTTCATCTAATAGAAAGTCTTACATGCACTTTGGCTGTGCTCTTGTAATCATTGCTTACAAAAGTAATTTTTGAGTGACTTTTATAAGTGAGATTTTACTTCTACTGCATTTCTTTATTCTACAGGTCTTAAGTTTATTAGAATGACTAATATCTTACTGGCAAAACTAGGACTGCAGTGTTTGGTTTTGGAAAGACAGTTTGAACTTCATCAATATGTAAAATTTCTCAAAGCAGCAGTTTTGCATCCTGCTTATTTCCTCAGACTGACAAGGAGGTATCTACATTTCTGGTCTTCATGTTTAGAAGTATAAAAAATAAACTATAATTTGACCATCTGAGGAGTTTCTTTTTCTATAGAAAAGTGAGATATATGTCAGAAAACTTTTGCAGTGGTTTTACAGGATAAATGGGGTAAGTAGCAGTACTTGAATGCAGAAAGGTTTATTTGAGTTGCTTGCTTTTCATGTCACCTTAAAAGTAAGAAAGACAAAGAACTTACTGTTGTTTATCTGTGGTAGGATGCCATGCTGTAACTCGTTACAGGATATGATCCAGTAGGATGCCATGCATGATATGTGCCATGCTTTGATAATCTACTTGCTTCCTCTATAAAAGCGTTTTTTCCAAATGGCAGTGCATCTTCTAGACCTACATGTAACTCATAATCACTTCCCTGGGCTTGAGAAAAGGGATCTTTGCACTGAGCCAAAAGATAGACTGCTAAAAACTTGGAAATAACGAACAGATCCTTCACTACTGAGTGCCTCTTATTTTTAAAAGAGTTTCCTGATCTAATGGCAGCTGAACTTCAGGGAGCTCAGAGGGAGATTAAAATCCCAGAAAACCAGTTTGCAAAGCAGGCAGAAGTATTATGGCTTGCATAATGAAGGAGATATGCTTGATACAGTGGAGTTGGTTTGGAACTTTTGAATTATTTGTGGATCTTCTCATATTTTGCTGATTAAGTGTTGAGAGGAGAAGAGATACTGTTTTTTACCCAGGTTTTCCTGGCTATCCTTTGGGCAGAAAGAGCCATTTGATTCATTCCTCTGATACTTTTTAAAGAATCTTTTCCAACTTAGGTTCATTAATATTTATCTTTTCATTTTCTTTAAATGTTAGACATTTATTAATACAGTACTAGAACTGAAAACCTATGTAATTGTTTTCTGGACGTATATGAGCATATATGTAAATACTAACCCTATAGATGATGCTTGTCTCCCTGCATCTGTCCACACATGGGTTGGTGGGAGTTCAGGCAGTGGAAGTGCCAGCTCAGCAGATTTTCTGTGCCTCAAGCCGTGTCTGGGTTTGATGGGAATTCCTGAAATTGCCCCTGCTGGCTTTGGACTGGGCTGAGAGTCAGCTGGCTTTGAGTGCGCTGTCGCTGCTTTGAGTTGGTGGTGAAACTGGAGACCAGGTAAGTTCCTAGGGTTTTGTGTTGCTTTTCTAACAGTGGAGTTTGTGAGAAAAGTGAAATGCTGCATTACTTGCATGTGCCAAAATGCAATCATTGAAGCCAAAAAGCCAGAGAAGGAATAAGAGGGTTGGGAGGCGTGACAGTTTATAAATCCAAAACTATAAACACTTTGGCAGAATAAACAGAACTCACTATTTAAATTCCTCTAACCAACATATCTGAATGCATATGCAGATATAATCACCTCAAGCAGTTTGTGGAGGTATAAAGTAGTATGGAGGCTTGTTCTTAGGTACTTAGTATTTTTGTGTCTCACCACATCTTGTTATGCTTTTGCTATCTAATAGGCAATGTTCCTGCAAAGCTGTTCCGCTAATTATAACAATACCCCTGCAACTGGCTTTTAAATTGGAGTTCAAATGCAAGGCAAAAGCGGTTGGGACGCTGGCATGGGTAGAGCTGCAAATTGAAACCTTACGTTATTCTGGCTAATTTGTACTGAAATGCTATAGCCAAATGTTTAAAATTTGCCCAAACAATACTAGGAACAAATTGGAAAGGCACATAAAACTGCAGCCTTATTTGATCCGCTGCCTGAAATGTGAGACCTACCAGAGCAAATGCACCAGGAGTGAAGTTAGAAAGAAATGACCCCAATTTAAAAATCTAGCATTAGCTTTTCCAAAGTAAGGCATGATAGTGGTAGGAGTGATTACATTTTACTCAGTTACTTGTAAACCTCATTTTGAGGAATCTAAAGATCCAAATGTATTTTTTCCATAAAATACTATTTAGAAGTACTTTGTATGGTCTTATCACAGGGACACTGTGCTAGCCACTTTAAGTGTTTTCTTCACTGCATAATGAAGAGTCATCCAGAAGAATCTTATTCTCCAGTGTCTTCTAGACTGCAAACCACCTCTCTTGAATGCTAGACTTAGTCTCTTGAAGACAATTTGAAGAAAATACATATATATATTATATATACACACATATATAAACATAACTCAGTAATAAGTGCTTAACTATGTCAGGCTTACTCATTTCTCAGACTGAGACAAGTAACTCCAGATCAATTTGATTTGTTTCTTGACTGAAGGAATGAAATAAATTGGAGCAAGTTTTTGACTTTAGTTTGAAGGTTCCAGTGAAGATGGTGAACTCTAGTTAAACTTATTGCTCACAATATTGCATCTCCATTTTCTTGTATTTCGTTATCTTTTCAAGTCAACTTGTCAAACAGTTGTATAATTTTTAAGAACAATATTGCCAACTGTACCAAATCATCAGAGCACTTGAGAGGCAGCTTTTCTGAGTGCTGGGCCGCTCTGTTTTCCTGGCTCTTGTGCTGCAGTCAGGCCTGGTCCTGGAGGGTTCTTCAGTCACCAGAGCTGTGAATTCCCTTGTTTCTGCCAGCATTTCTCAAATTTCGCTTGAATTATGTACTGAGCCTGGCAGTTAAAAATGGCTATTGCCGAATGCCTAATGGTAATTCATACGTTGTTGTTAGTTCTGACTGCTGGATCATCATTGATTTGGATGGTGAAAGCTGACTAGGCTAGAAATAGCAGCAGAAGTTCTGAACATGGGTATAATCTGGTGCTTAACAGTTTACACATTTGCTGTGGCTGTAATTGGCCAGAGGTGGTGGCAGCGTGCCTGCTGCGTGTTCAGCAGCTATCCAGCTCCATCCTTGCTCTCACATTTACGTCTTGCTTTTGTCTTGAGCCCTAGTGATGGATGGAGAGCTTGTCCCTTGAACCTCTAAGTCTAATTGCCATTTTAATGGTTTAAGTAAAGATTTTTTGTGTGTGTGATAGAAGAAAACAGTTGTGTACTTGGCACAAAAATGAACTGCTAGAATAGTCTCCAAGATCAAAACCAAATATGGCCTAAATGACAGAAGTGTAAGTGGGCTGTCCTTAGTGGGCTCCAGCTTGGTGTTTACTTGGCACTTTTTTGTTGTGAGCTGACAGAGACCATTAGCTTGGACTCTGTGCTCTGAAATCACCATGCTCTTTGCCAGTGACCCTTTTGCTTTTGGCACGACACCACTGTAGTCATTGTTTGTAAGATGAGGCAAAACTGTAGTCCAGTCTGATTTCATCTTGAAGCAGAGTCTCTTTGCCATTCCAGCAGCGTTAACTTTACGAGGTGTTTTTTGTTTGTTTTTAATACCCATATATCTCAGATGGAGTTGTACTGCATGCTTTACATCCTGCCTTGCACTCGTGTTTGGAAGGTTCTTGCTGCAATTCAGAGCGTGCAGCTGATGTCCCTGGCTTTGGCAGAAGGCTCCTTCGGCTACAGCTCAGTGTGCTTCTAGTTAAAAGCGCTGACATCAATAGGTGGCACTTGCCTAGTCTCACAAACCAAGAGTGCCAAATGCATTTTAGGGAGAAATTTCTTTAGAGAAATCTCTCTCTTTTTCTTTTTTTTTTTCTCTTTTTTTTTTCATGCTTTGATGTTGCATTGGATTATTGAGGAATGTGCTTGTTTCTTTTGAAACTCAATTATGATCATTTCTATAGGTTTCTAGTTGTGAAATTTTATTCTCACAGAATTTTATATGTAGTCATTTTGCTGTGCTGTGCTAAGAAAATGTGATCGCCAAATAAACTGCATGTGAAGCAGAGTAACAGCACTACCATTCAGTTCTTGGCTTCAGATTATACCAGTTGCATGACTTGATGCCATGAAAGTTCTGGTGTTTTCATGTATTGGTTTCTTAATTTTGTACAGAGAGCTTTTTTTAGAGCATGCATTTGTGTATGATTAAAGAAGAAATAAGCCTGATATGCACAGAAAATATTAATTCTTTGCTACTGTTATTTTTAGCTAATCTTTCTATGTTACTGTGAAGAGAGTAGTCTTTTAAAAATTATTTTTCCCAAGGGGGTAACCAGGAGGTCTTAGTGTTTAACCATTATTGGCTCTGATTTGTAGAGCAATCCTATTAAAATGTGTAATATTCACTACTGTTCAGGACAAAATAATTACAAAATAACAACTAAAATACTGGCCTGACTAGTCAAGAAAAGAATGTAGTTGGGAATTGCTAATAGTAAAGTTAGTAAAATAAAAGAGAAAAAGAGAAAATATTTTTTGCAAAATCATAAAAGACAAGAAAATGGTTAGAAGGGTTAGTGACCAAACTTATGTATCCTGCTTTATGTTGTTCAATGTTATATATACTATGCTTATAAACTAAGTAACCTCAGTAGTGCGAAAAGGATGAGGTGTTTCCTTTGTGCCCCTTCATAGAGATTGTGCTTTTTGTCTGAGTAGTTAACCAGTTCTGGACTGAGAAACAAGTGTCTTGTGCTGGATGGTTGATCCACCAATATAACAAATATATAGCAAATATAAAACTGGTGAATCTCTTGTGAAATTTGGTCACATCTGGGAAAATGGATATATCGTATCAGGTCATAGCAAGTCAAAAAGCTATTCCTAAAACTCACATTCAAACATTAAATAAATCCCAGAATTTCTACAGAAAGGGAATAGCTGAGGCTTAAACAAAAGTCTGCGGTGTGACTATCAGCTGCTTTCAGTCCAAGGACCAACGTTGCTTTTTTATAAAATGTAATAAGCTACCTCTATTGTCAATGGTTCTGGTCTGTCTCTCAATCTACTCTGTATTAGATGACTAGTAGGTGATACTTATATGTTTGATTGTTTTTATTTATGTCCACATTCATTGATTTATGAAGAAATAAATTCAAAATCTATATGAGCTTCAGCCCTTCCTGTTTGTGCAGGACTTTTCAAGAAAGTTGGCACGGGAGGATGCTCAACCAAGAATGCTTTGTAAGTCTTTGCCTCTTGCACTGTATTGCAGCAGTCTGCAGTACACGTGCATTTATAAGGTTAGAAAGATTGTGTTGCCTTGATTGCTTTTTGAAAACAAATAACAATAATTTTGTTCTGCCTGAGTCTGTTTTAATGAGTAGTAACTCAGATATGAACTGAAGTAATTTGTTTCTCCTTGGCCTGTGGTTTTCTTTTTACTTCTTGCCCAGCATTGTGGTGTATTGTGAGCAACTTCACTCTGCTCAGGGTAAGAGCACCCTGTACCTAACCTGTACCTAACCCACAACATGTTATTTTCCATTTCTGTTTCATAATGGCTCAACTTGGACATTCATCCCCTCATTAACTTGATCCAAATGTAGCAACTCCCCATTTATCTGGGCATCCTAGGCAGAACTCCATGTGTGGCACGAAGCCTCTGCTCACCTGGTCAGATGTTTCGGATGTGTTCATCTTGATGCACATGTGCAGATTAGCTCATCATCTGAAGCCTCAGGTATGCTGGTCAGAGCTGTTACTGTCCTGCATCTGAAGGAGTAGAAAACTAGCCATTTCTTTTTCTCCTTGAGAGAGAAATGTAGACTTTCAGATTAGGGCCAGGGAAATCCAGATGTATGTTAATTGTGTCCTACCATCTGCTGAATTCTGTCTCCTTACTCTCCTATACTACAATACGCTTTAGATCCGGGTATTCACAACAAATATGTTGATTTTTTTTTTATATAAAATATATATGTGTGTGTGTGTGTGTATATAAAATATGTGTGTGTGCATGCATGTGTGTGTATATATATATAAAATAATTTCAAAAATATTTTTGTATTTACCCAACAGGCATTGAAATACATTGTTTGATGCTCAGCATTTGAGAATTGGATTGGGCTTGGTTGAAAAACTGTTTAAAAATTAAACACTGGTTAGTAATTGCTTATGCTCTTTTAGTTGTGTACATGCTCTTAGGCTGTCTCTCATTTGTGCTTTTGCTCTCAGTGAAGTGTGTGTTAACTTCTACTGGCCCTATGGTTGAATCTGGTAACTCAAGTCCTTGTGTTTAATTTTTGGAAACTGGATGGAACAGGCATACTTAATAGTGCAGCCCAGCTTGTGGCTAGTGAGTCTGAAAGTCTTTTTATTTGTTTATTTTTCTTTGCTTATTCGTTTGATTATTTTTCTTCTTCTTCAGGTTTTTGAATTTTATTTTGGGGAAAGACGAGTTCAATAACTTAAAGACAAATCACTTTGGAGGTAGACTGGGAAAAGAAAGCAGTGATGCTGAAAGATAACCAAAGTGGTGGACTGTAGTTTAAAAGTAAAGCTTTGTGCATTTAATTGTATCTCCCTACAGAAAGATTTGAAGACTCATGAATTAATATCAGATTAGTAAAAGGAATTTTACAAGTTGGAGGTGACAGGGAAGATCACGAAATGCTAGTGGACTAGTAGCCTACTGGCACAAAAGCTGTGGTCTTGAAAAATGTTGAGTTTGTACTCTTTGGAGAATCTTTAGTTATGCACTGGGATTTCCTAGAAACAAGGTCTGTATCCAGATGGCTAGATTGTTTTCTTCCAGGCAAGAGGAAGAGATTTTTTTTATGAATTGGCCGAAACTAGTGACTGCAGGTATAAACACTTGAACTCCGTCTCAGATGCATGCCTGCCCTTATGGATGGCCTGCTGCAGAATGAGGAAACATTCACGCTCTTCCAGCCTTTTGAGTACTCAGGTATTTGCCAAAACCCACTTTCTTACCATTTTAATCAGTTAAACGAATGCATTTTGGCTATGAAAAATGGCATGGATGAATTAAAGAGAAAGTGTTCGTGTTTGCTTGGACTGCAGAAGTTGCTTTCCAGTGTGCACAGAACAGTTACACAGCCAGTATTACAGCTGCTATAATCTACTCTTCTTGAAGAACTGTTGGACTAAATTGAAGCTGAGATTGAAATGCGTAGTGCTTGTCTCAAGTTCTCATTTAAAGCTATATAGTTCAGCATTGACTTCCTAATTTTCTCATTTAAAAAAAGCATGTAGAAAGTACTTAAGTTTCTTCATTGTGCTGCTCAAGCGTGCCAACCAGCTCAGCAACATCTGCCCTATTTGTGTCTGCTTTCCTGTGTCTACTATGTCTCTTTGCAGTGCTTTGGTTTTACCATGGGTTAGCAAGCTCTGCAAGATACTAGTAACTAATATGGTGATTCCCACTGGGTGATGAGAAACCCTCTGATTAAAGAGCTCTGTGCTTGCTTCTTCTCTGTTTCATAATTGACCCTTTTTTTTGCTGGGACCGGTATTTCTTTGATCACCTGGGTGATATCAGACCCCATTCCTTTTAAGTGTCTCCTGGAAATGTGTTGCCATTCCTTATTCCTGCACTGGTCTGCTTTCAGAGTGTGAGATGAAGCTATCCTCGCTGCCAGCTCATTGTTTTTATGAAAATGCTGGTCAGACTGAAATGATATTCATTATATTACAGGTTCCTTGCTGCCAAATTTTTGTCACATATATTGCTGGAGCTGAAAACCTCCAAAGCAAACACAGCGAGGAAATCAAAATTAAATTAATCCTCTCCAAGGATGTATAAAGTATGGCTGCACTGAGCTTTACAAGCAGAGAGTGAGAGGGACCATTGGTTGTGTGGGAGTCAGAAGCCACTGGTATTCGCAGCCTCCTCCTATTGCATTGCTGCCGTAGGCTGGAGCAGCTGAACTTGAAG
>JAVCKT010001911.1:10285-22129 GCA_032273925.1 Rhynchotus rufescens
TAATGATAGCTAGACAAATGACTGTGCAAAACCTTGGTTAACTGGAGAACCATGGGGCATTCTTGGCAGTTTATCTTTGCAGGATTAAGGACAAATGACTCACCAGTTTCCCTGGAGCCCTCAGAGCTGTGTGTTCACTTTATGTTATGTAGTCAAAGCATGTTAATTGAGGCTGGACGGGCCTCTGTAGGATTTGTTTTTTGGACGTGGTGCAAGAGCTGCATTGGAGACCTACTTTCTGTTATTCTTGGTTGAGTGGGTTTAGTTAAGGATATTACTCAGTGTTATCCTACTGTCCCCTTCCTCCATGCTGTGTTTAGGATGGAGAGAAATCAGTGTCTCTTGAAGACTGTGAAGCCAATTTTCACTCAGCTGGCATGACAAGTTAATAGTGCACTGGTAAAGCAGAAGCAACAAGTGTTTGCTCATAGCTTTCTTGAAACACCAAGTGACTACAGCCAGCCCACTTGCTGTGGGATGAAACGAGTGACTGGCTGCCTCAGGGAGCTCCAGGTTGACAACAGATCTGTGTACAATTGCAAGGTAGACTTGCATGCATTTCATCCAGAGTAAGTATTTTTATTTCTTGAATTGTAGGATTTGGATTTTGATGATTTCCTCTGATAATATCAATAGATTGATAGCCTTTGTTATATAATTATTGAGGAGACTACTTTAACAAGGCAGTCAGAAAGCACACTCTGTAATCCATTTACTTCTGAAAGTTTTAGACTGTGAACATAATATAGAATGTCCTCAGTGATCACCGTGACTTAGCTGCTGTTGGTTCTGAAGTTTATTAATTTTTTAAAAAGTCAGTTAAACTGCTGCCTATGATAACTTAAAAGCTTGTTTAAACTGTTTTGAGAAATAAAAATATAAAGTAAACGGCTTCATCCTTGTTGTTCTGAGGGAAAGCTTTGGAAATGGCCACAGCTGGAATAGGTGAGTTCTGGAGGTGCAAATGTGCCGTCTGTCCTGCTGCTACAGGAGGACAGTGCATCTGATTGCACTCGTCCAGTGTTTTCTCTTGCCTAGGCTTTGTTGCTTCTCCCTATTGCTCCAGTCAAAACCTGAAGAGAAAAACAGTTAAGCCGTTCCAGAAGGGCTCCTGTGGTGGGAAGTTACTGGTGTTTTTTTTTTCTCCTGTGGCAAATTACTGGTCTCCTCCCTGAGTTTAATCTTTGTAGAAGCCCCATTTGACTAACTTCTACTGATACACAAAGAGCTTCTAATGGCTTTCCTAATAAATGTGTCAATTCTGGTTACTGGTGAAATTCAGAAGTCATTAATCAAGAATACAGTGAAAGATTATGCATGTAGACCTGGAAGAGTCCGGGAGAGTATAAAAATTACTGTTTAAACGTCTTGGTGACTGCTTGCCAAAACAGTTAATAGGGTTGAAGTAACGTACTGTGAATGTAAACTTGTTGATGTGTAGACCTTATTTTTTTTTTCTATGGAGTACAGAATCCAGTGTGAATTTAAGCCTGTTGACAATAGGCTTGCTTTTCTTTGTTACCGTTGACACTTAAAAAGTCTGAGTTTGTTGGGTCTCCAACATTTCCAAATTAGCTAGAAACTTCTGATATAAGGAGGCCTCTGCTAGAAATAAAAGGTGTTTGGGGGAGAGTCATGGCCTTTCCTCCCTGCCTCCCTTCCTCCCTCCCTCCCTCCCTCCCTGTCATCTATTATTGAAGGCAAACTTTAACACCATGTAAAAAAGGAGAATTTAACATTCACTACTGTAAAACTTAACCTTAATGACTTATCTGTCTACTCTGTGTCGTGTCCTACAGTCAGTAAAGTTGTTTCTAATTTGAAGACCTAGGTATGAAGGTTGCCTCAGCCTAGAACTCATCTAGGGCATGGCCAAAGGAAGAAGGGATTTGGCTTTGCCTGTTATATGTAGCAAATGCTTGGAGCTAAAGACTCTGTATGATCATGGGCTCTATTTGAGAATCTGACTGTGTAGCAGGAGAAAATAGAGTAGCAAGGGTGACATGTCCTACAGCAGTACATAACATATGTTCAGTGGCATTGTCCCAGATGTGTTAGGATGTGCAGTATCCTATGAATGGAGTTTCTTCCTGGAGGTCTGTGTACATAAACAGCAAAAGTTATTGTAAGACAAGATCATGAGCAGAGAGAATTTGCAAGATGGGAAAAGTCCACATCAGTGGGTGATGCTGCCCCTTGCTTCCCTGTTCTAGCACTTGCTTGTTGCAACCATGAGTGCCTGCCAACTAGGCTGCCACGTGGAAGTCAAGGTCAGCCTCTAGTAAAAAAAGACTGTGTAATTTTGAGTGATATATTTTTAAATTAATCAGTTAATAAAAGTTAATGGATTGTAACTCTTTGTGACAACTCGATTGTGCTTTACTGAAATAACCATGAATAAAATGGAAGCTGAATTTTGTCAAAATTGATTTCACTTCTGATTTGCAAGATTCAATCAGTGATGGTGGTTAGCAAATTCATGTTTAAATTCTTTTTTTTTTTAATTTTTATTTTTCCCTTTTCTCACTTAGCTACTAAGACTTTTTTCTTACTGCAGCTGGGAGACTTTTTACATAAACAGATTCCTGCCTGACTGTGTTTGGCAAGCATTTCCTGGGAGTATGCAAGACAACCATATGCCTTCTAAAAAGAGATAAAAAATATAAAACTGAAAGGCTGTAAAACGAAGGGTTAAATCATTGTAGTTTTTGCCTGACACACAGAATGATTTTATTTTCCTATTAGAGCATAAATGCTGTTCTCCATTAGTAGAAAAAAGTATGTATGCCTGGAAGGTCTTCAGCAATGTTAGCAAATATGTCTATCCTGGTCAGTTGAAATGAAGCCATTAAATGTGGAAGATGAACATATTTTCTAGACTAGCCTGGAAAATTATTCACAGGTATTATTTTTATTTTGTAGACAATTTCCTCTCTTCCTTCCCTCCCCACCTTCCCTCGAATAAATCTTCGTATTTAGCCAACGTTGCCTTAGCACCTCAAGTGACATGGTTTGAAAGTAGTTTTGAGTCTTCAGATTACAATTTTTTTTCCTGTCTAGCTTCTACTTTTGTACTGCATGCATAGAACTATAGTGAGAAAATTGTTAACAGTATTGAATTGCATTACTCTTTTCCTCCCTCTCTTATTTTAGAGGCCAACCTAATACTCCATCTAGGTAGACTTGATAAATGGAGTTGTTCCAAGTCTTGTGTGTGAAAACAAGGCAAGGATAGACTAAAGGGCTGAAAATGTGCCAAAATAAACTTGAGTGGAATAGCTTAGTTCTTCCAGTGCTGCACTTTCTAACACCATGGGGCTTTTTTAAAGGTATTTCCGTTCTCAGATCTATATGTGGTCCATCGTGTATCGCGAGGGGTGAATGCCTTTGTAATGAATGAATTCCATGTACTGCAGCACTTAGGTGGGATTTCAGTCATCTTGGTATGGAAGAAAGAACGTAGGTAGGCCCAAATATACTACTGGACACCACACAAGATTGTGCATATTTAAAGTATTAAAAAGAAAAGAAAAAAAAAGTTCTTACAAGTGCATATCTGATTATAGGAAGAAAAGTTAAAGTAATTAAAGTTCTGGTGTGTTGAACTTACTTCCAAGGAGAAGCTTGCTCCCAAAAGGGAGCAAATGCTTTCCTTTCAGCATGTTAAGTATTAAGATTGAATGTACAGTTTTTTTCTGGATTGAATATACAGGTTTCTCTTGAGATTGACCTCAATGTATTCTGCATTTTAAATTGCATGGCTGCTTTTAGGGACCATCTTGGTAGTAAATGTTTATTCTTGATAAATATGTTGAATCAGCTAAGCCATGAAGATAACCTGTATAACATATAAACAAAAGCATAATAAAGAAGTTGAGTTGCATCGCTTTTTTGTTTGCTTGTGGTATGAGCTGTTGATTCTTAGATATTTTTGGATGGGTTTTTTAAGCCTTTTTCATCATAGCAGATTAGCTATTTCTTAGGCAGCTGATCAGGAAGACTATTTTATCATCATATTGAAATCTTTTGTTTATTATTTATCACTTATTTCTGTAGCTGTGAAGAATGAATTCCTGGCTTGGAATTAGGGTAGTGTCTGTCAAAAAATTATTTTTGGCATGTCTGTTCTGAAGTTTTTGGGTTTTATGTTTATTTTTTTTAAAGACCCCAACAGCAGAAAACATGGAAGATTCAGTTTCTGTGTCTTTGGAGAGTCTTACTAAGACTTTAAATGCTAAGCTCTAGGTGTCATGATGAATATAACGTGGGATCATTTCCACAGGTACTCATCAAGAAATGATATCCTAGGTCTCTGGTGACATCCCTTCACTGCTTGCAGAGATGCTGTGCTAGGCTGAGAAAGGAGATCAAGCTCCAAACCCTCCTAATCCTAGGAGCCAGGGACAAGCACTGGAGGAGGAGGAGGAGGAGGAGTACACTGGTGTTTTGTAGCCGTCTATGAAAGAGCATGGGTAAACCTAGGAAAGAGCCTTTATTCCCTGAAGGGAAAAATAAAATGTAGATAGAATAAATGGGAAGATGCTCAGAAAGAGCAGCAGAGGGTGGAAATCCTCCAAAATAGACATGGGCTGCTTAGTGTCTCCTAGCTGTAAATATCTGTGAACCTCCCTGGTGAGCTCTTGTGCCAGTCTGTTGCCCTCCAACATGCTATGTAGCATCTACAGTAATGGAATTACCTATTTGGTTAAATAGCAGAGCTTTGTGTAGTGGGTCTGTTGAAACACTGCAAGACTATGATGTAAAACTTTTTAAATTGGAATATTTTTTTTTTTTCTTAAGTATGAAAACATATGCCACATAGGTATTTGAATCGTGTATAACCTTAACTTACTCTTGGCATGCCTACATTTTCTAACAGTCTGTGTTTCAGAGGTCTCCTTCCTCTACCAGTGTAAAGACCAGGGGGTGCTCCTCACTCAGTGAGCTGCTGTGGGCCTGTTTGTGGTGGGAGTGTTGTTGCTGTTGTCATTCTGACTGTGGTATCATTACTTCAGGTGTACTACTCACAGCATGGTTGGGATGCAGTGACCTTTGCCTGTTTTACTGATGCATTAAGAAAACTCTGGGGAGAGTCAAAGCAAATCAAGCTTTTGAATGATCATTTTGAGACATGCAGAGCTTGTGTTTTTCAGTGAAAAACAATTTATGCTTGAAGCATAGATTCTAGTCACCCCAGCTTTTGGAAATTAGACTAGGTTTCAGGCATCCTGCAAATGGGAAATGTGCAATTTAGAATCTCCTTGTAGAAGGGTTAGTGTTGAGGTGGGTTGCACAAAAGGGCTCTCAGGTAGATGCCTGAAACTCCTTGGCAGTGGTCCACAGGACCTTGTAACAGTGTGTTATTTTGGCATTAAGTGTCATAAAGTTCAAGCATCCTATGTTTTGCCTTATGTGTGACTGCACATTTTGCATACATTTAAAAGGGTGGTCCACAGCTTTTTGGACTTTGGGGGCCATCGAGACTTTAGTGTCGTAATCCTGACAGTTCCAACACCAAATGCCTCTTGTAAATCGTGCTGCCAGTACAGCAACCCATTAATAATTTGGCACAGTCCTCTTGAGGCAGTGTGCATTGTGCATGCCACAGGCAGGCTTCCTGCTGGGATGGTGAGTGCGAGGAAAACAGCATTTTCTCTTGTGAATGAGCGCTGTATCATATAGACCCACAAAGGAGAAAGGGAGACGGATTAACAAAGCACTCGTTTGCTTTCTGACTCTTAAACGCTTGCATTTACACACTCACTGGTATTTTTAAATGGTGAAAAAATAAAAGCCATCCCAACACTGTTAGCCTCAGACCTTATGGCAATAGGTAGAGCTAAACCTGAGCTTCAGGCATCTGAATTATGCTCTCAGCTTTGCTCTAGACTAATTCATGTCACATGGTTTCTGCAGCACTGTATGTTTGCAAAATGTTATATGCTTATTGAGGTAGCTGTTAACGTACCTTTTAAAAAGAATATGATCTGTATTTCTTACATGCCACATGTAAAGGTTTCTAGCTACTTGAATCTGTCTGCTCTAAGTGATCTGCGACTGTGACTAGTCATCAAATTCTTATGTGTGAATGCATTCTTATGCTGTTGTGTGTAAACAGGAAATAAAATCCATGTGTAAGCTTCATGGACATCTTAAACCTGCTCCTATACTTGGAAGTCTCAGGTAATTGCTTTATTCTCCTTCCAGTTCACTATCCTTTCCATAAACCTAGGATCCCGTTTGCTGTGACCTCTACGAGTAGGAGAAAGAAGCTAGAGTGTAGTCTGCCCTAGTACTGAACTTGAGCCAAATAATGACTAATGAACACAGCAGATGTTTCTACTTTTGAAGGCTTTTTTTTTTTTTTGGAAGGAACTTCATTGACCAATTTATCCTTCCTCCCAGGAGAAAATGGGACAGCAGTGTAGCTGAGATCTGACAACTCATTACATAAGAGCAGAATATATTAATGCTGACCCTAGCTATGTTGACAGTAGGATTTGAATCTAACCTTCTGTTCTCTTTGCTCAAAAAAACCCACATCCAAATAGAGTTTTCTTCAAATCACTCAGCTACTGCAATACGCTGTGATGTCAGCTGTGTTTTAAACAACTTGAAATATAACAAGCTAGTTTTTTAAGTTGATTTTGGTTACACTTGTGTGCAAATGCAAAGTAACTCCATGGACTTCATATCATTACTTCAGATATTTATTCGTCTTACTGAGATTGCAATTTGACCTCTGTTTTTGATGAGCAAACAAGCCATGTTTGATTTGGTTTGCCTTTGGGATCAAGGTCTGCTGAGCTGGAAGGCTGCAGTGTATTCCCTCTCTCCCTTGTTGCTTAAAGCATTCAGCTGCAGCTTGTTATCTTAAGCAGGAGAGAAGATTGCACTGTTGAAGGTTCTTACCAGAAAGTGCAAGACCTCTAGAAATGAGGTTGCTTGAAACAAGTTTTTGTGCTGTAGAGAGGTGATCTTCTACCTTTTCTTCCACGCAGGAAAGTAAATAAAACAACTGTGAAGACTTCTGAGACAGCTGTCAGGAGATTACTCTAGTTGAATTAGTCATCTGTGTTAATAGTGAGAATTAAGCAAGAAGAAAAAAACTAAAGTGATAATGGAGAAGGAGCACACGTAAGTGGAATTACTAATGGATCAGTAGGTGTGCTTTAGGGTTTACAAAATTTTCAATTAACAGCTGTCCAGACAGAGAGATAGTTTCAAGCTTTTAAAGACGATTTCAAAGAAAAATGCGATAATTTGTCATAACCCCATCTTATTGTTTTCACTCGATCAGTTACTGAGATGAATTTTCCCAAATGTTGAAAATTGATTCTCGCTGTGTGAAAAACATACAGATTTTCACATTTCAATGTCATTAGGTTGTAATTCTAAATGAATATTGAAACCAAATCTATAGATTGGCAGAGTTCTCTTAGCTTTTAGTTAAACCACACAACTTTCCAAGGATACATTAGTCAAGCACTATTCATGGATGTGATGTGTAGGAAAAAGGGATAGTGTACACAGCAAAACTTATGTGTAAGGTTTAGAACAGCTATAGTTGAACTGCTTGTGCAAAGGAGTGTTTCTACAAAAAGCCTTTAGGTTGCATGTGAGCCTCATAATCAGTTAGTTTTTTGAGAAAGACTTACCAAATGAAAGCTCCTGAGTGAGCTTGTTTTGAGCTTCATCTCCTGAAACGCTGTACTCTCCCGAGATCTGGAAAAGAATCACTAAGAACTAATTTTGCAACCTGATATCCTCCAAGTCTTCTCTTCCATAGGAATCTGCTCTTTCGATATTCCCAGCACCCTGCTTTTACTTCATGCACTTCAGTTCTGTCACCCTGTGCCCAAGAGTTAAGGATGCAGAGATGTTCTGAGCAGCTCATGTTGGTAGTCCGTGCATTAAGGCCTGTCTCCTTGCAAAGAGGTTTCCTTTGATCCTCCTTTGTTCAGGAAATCTGCTCAAGTGCAAGGAGTGAAATCAAGAATGAGTCATCAATGTGCAACCATTAATCAGTGTAGGCTTTTCCAGGTGGGAATTAGTAACTACACTTTGTTATTCCCACATCTGTGTAGAATATGTACAATAAATTAGGCACAAAATCAAACACCTAAATGAATAACATTATTTAGGGCATGCTTCCAGGAGAGAAAAAAAAATCAAACCCATTTCATAAGCAGGTAGCTGCATCATTTTTACTGATTGCTTGCAGATTTCTGCCGAGTCAAAAGGCTGGATTAATGTGGGCTCCCAAACTGATTTGTTGGCTTGAGGTGTACAGATAATGTGAGAAGAGTTGGCTTGGAAAGCTGTGTTCTGTGAGTGTACTTAAAAGGTCACCAACTTTTCAACCTTGATTTTGCAGAGGTTCAGCCAGTCCCATGCTGAGATGAATGGATAAATTAAACTTGGGAATGAGCTATACTTAAATTTCTTTTGAACTACAAAGTTTAAACAATAGCCTGTCATTTGTAAAGTGCTGTGGAAGAAGAGGCTGTTATCAGTGTTCATCTAGATTGAATTCAGTCCATATAATCCATCCATACCTCTGTGGGGCACTGTAGATTTCAAATTGGCTGGAGAAAGCAGATCAGGGAACTTGGTTTTTAAACAGAACAGTTGTTTTGCTTTAATACCTGGACAAGTTCCTTTGTGGTAGCATCCCAGTTACGACTCGTGTGTATACTGACTGCTCTCACGTGCAATATGGGCAGGACTTCTTTCCAGGTGGAGACTTGAGAGTTTCCTATATATGCTGTTGTTTCATGTAGAAGTTTCTTCTAGAGCCAAGTTGATGCTTGGGATGGTGAAAGGGCAGTGACTGACCCTTTTATCTCTGATTTTAGTGGGAGAATGCTACAGCTCTGAGCTGGAGAGGCAAGGAACAGAACCAGATTTGGCAAAAATCAAGACTGAAGATTCAGTATGAGGTCACATTATATAATTTCATGAGATGGTTTCAGTTTAGATGCCCTACATACCAGGATACATTTATGTCTTTTGCTAAACTATGAATCTGAGCCTCCAGTCTCACCTGGATCTTATTTTATGGCCCTTTTATCTATAAGGGGCACCTAGTGATAACTTGCTGCAAAGAGCTTTCAAGCTGTTGCTTTTCACATGTGGCTTTGTGTAGCTTCATGCGACTTAGCTGAGAAGGAGGTTTCTGACCTAAATGTTGTGTTAATGTTTCTCTTGTCTAGTTGGTGTCTTCCTGTGGTTGTAAGCGTCCTGGAAGAGAAGCAGCAGCTTAAAGATGAGTTCTGCATTCTCAGATTGTTTAGCTGAGCTTGGAATCCCTTTCTCTTGGAGAAAGACAGAGGAGGAAAGAATAGTGGGGGGGAAAAAAAAAGAAGAAAAAAAAAGCTACAACTGAAGGGGGAAAAAGCTGGATGGGTTTTACAACCATAAATGGTAAAAGTAACCTTGCTCCACTGCCAGCGAGCAGAACGATGGAATAAGGTTTTGATTTACAGGAACAGCTCAGCAAGGGCCTTGTAGAGTGCTTCATGCTTGTTATAAAAATGTGATTAGCTATAAAACTATAGAGATTTAACAAGAGAATTTAAGCATCGGCCACAGCCCTGTTTTGCACAGATCGTAGATGCCTGCATTCGGGATTCTGGGAACGCAAGCTGCTTGGAAAATGTCATATTTTCCAAAAAGTCAGTGTTGGATTATTTTGACTTCTTACTTGAGCATATAAAATCTTGGTTGCCTGCCCATTCACTATAAAGGCTCAAAAATTAGGCAGCATGTATCCTCATAATTAGTTCTTCAGGTAATTGTCTCCCAGGAGCTAGGCCTCAGTGAGCAGCCATAAGAACATGCAGGAATCTATTGGAAGCTTTCCCTTAATCTTGCCGTGTAATCCATACAGTCTCTCCTAACCTATATGATTGCAAGTTTACTTTAAGAAGGTAGTTTTGTTAGTTTTAAACTTGTGTGGTCAGCTAAGTAGTAAAAATTCTCATCCCTGGACGCCAAAGCCTTTCCCCACTTTGGTGTTGCCCAGCCTCTGGGCCTTCAGCGAAGGAATCCCAAATCCCAGTTTTTCGGAAGAGAAGGCCCCAGAGCGAGCAGCCTATCTCCAAACTTGTCAAATGTTGGGAGGGCTCAGGCAGAGCTGAGTGTTTTGAGATCTCCGATGTTATTCCTTGGCAGGGGGGATTCCACAGAGGGGAGCTTAGTATCATTGAGAAAAGTGAAATATTGAGTAAATTGTGCAAAATTAGCTGTCCTTTCTGCAGATTGAGGCCAAATGTTTCTTTTAAAGGACTTGCCATCCTTTCTTTTTTTCAAAGATGTAAGAAGGGGGCACTCTGTGTTTCACTGTTATGACTTAAACCCAAGTCATAACAGAGTTGGGTCTGAGTGCCAAGATATCTATCTGTTATTTTAATTAAGGCAAGCTAAGCGCTCTGTTTACTGCCCTTGCACCTCCATGGCATTGCTGATGTTTCAGATAGCCCAGAAACAGTTGGTTTTAGACCAGACACATCCCTGAGAGAGCGTGACAAGCAGAGTTTCATTATTACTGCTACTTCTGTTCTTTATATTAAGAATTGTTTGGGAATCAATCTGAAAATTGTGGGGACATCGATGTAACAGAATATGTGTGCCTATGATTCTATCGATATCATAAAGTATCATTTTTCTTTTTAATCTAATGAAAACTTTTTTCTTGACCTCTAATGAAAAGATCATTGATGTGAAAGCTATAAGCTTTATAGGAAATTAGAGATACTGTTTAAAATTTGGCTTTGCATCAAGAATTATAAAATTAAACATTTGAACTAATAAATTTAGAACATCAAGCATATATTCAGACCTGCAGTATCCCAGTAAGTGTGTACTACTGAAAACTAGCAAGTACACTAATAACTTCAATATAAATATGTAGTTTGTGTACCTGTTATGGTTATCCTAAACTCACAATTCTAAAAATTTGTTTATTCATTTAAGAACTCAGTGATAAAGTGTCAATATTAGAAGTATTATTTTTTTTAACAGTTATCATAGCATGCATGAGAAATAAATGCAGAGACCCTGATTGTGACAATACACCTTCTACTAATTTTAATCAAAAGATATTTGCTTAATCAAAGCAAGATGTTAAAAAATTTCCCTTTAGATATATGGCGTTACTAGATCAATAACAATTTTTTTTTTCTCCCTCCAATCACTAAGTCCTATAAATTCCTTAGCTGTAAGGAGTATTTTAGATCTTCTGCACAAGGTGTGTTTGTTTTGTTTTTTAGTATTGATGTACCATAACTTTTGATGGAAAGATTCCTAAAGATTTCTCTTTTGGGGAGGGAGGGGAAAAGCCCACACCTGAAACAACTCCCCTTCCCCTCCCCATAATCCCCCACCAAAAGACTCGTTTTTTCCTACTGCAAATTCTGTATTGTTCATTATGATCATCATATACCTGGACATTTTTGCTGAGTATCAGTTTTATGACTTTCCAGATATGCTTACATCAGGATCAGAAAGTAGGATACACATGCAGAATGCGGAGTTGAACTTAGAATAACTTCTAATTTGGCAAGAACTCAGTTTAGCTTTTTTCTCCCTCTGATCATATGTACAGTTTAATACTGAAGTTTCAACATTAAAGTTAAGCTCAAAGGTGCAGAAGTGGCTGCTGAGTAATTGTTTCTTGAAAATAGCCATTTTGCCATAGGTTCTGAATGCACTTCTGTTTTTAATCAGGAAGAATGTTGTGATTAAATGCAGTATGTTCACCCTCAAAGGAGGGATTTCTTCAGCTGAAATTTCAAAGTTATCAAGTCGTCTTTTTTTTTTTTTTTTTTTTTTTTTTTTTTT
>JAVCKT010001916.1:0-17329 GCA_032273925.1 Rhynchotus rufescens
ATAGGTGGATGCATATCTTTCATAGGGCACAGGTGAATGTAGTATACCCCTGTGAAATGTATTATATACAGGAAAAATATCACCACCACATTCGAGACATGATCACGTGTGGGGGCTATATATGGATTCTAAAAATAAATATTTTCATTCATTTTTAGGAAAGTCATGAGAATTTTAGCAGTTTCTGATTTAATACTTGTTTTGCTTTTCCAGTGCAGTGCTTCAGGATTATAGTCATAGATTTTTTCTCTTGAAATGCCAAAATACAAAGATTGTAGTTATTGTCCATTGATAAGTGCAGGTTATAGAAAAAATAATAGCGTGCTTGCTTAAATTTAGGAAATTTGAGATACTTGGAAAACATGCAGTCTGTCAGGCTGAAAGTTGTTTTGTAACGGGGCTACATCCATTATCTTGGCTGTAATACCTTCCTGTTACATTTTTAGACTGCTGTGGCTATAATCTTGGCACTGATTGAGGTGAAAAAAAGACTGACAGCATTTAGTAAATCAGCCAAGGTAAAGTTTAGGCAACTTTGTGAAACACCTTTAAGAAAAAGGAACAATTTGTACTTAAAACAGAAACACATTTTCAGTGAAACGTATATCCTGATCTCAGCTGGTTCTGTAGAGATGACTAACTGCTTCCTTTCATTTAGAAACATTTACATGATATATGCAGTTTTACTGAAAATGCATTTTAAGTTGTAGTAGCTGCCTTTCCAGAAGATAACCTATATCAATAGTCTAAGAATAAATAGCCTAAACCCACTGCTATGGAACAGAACACTTTTGCCCCAGACAGAATTTGAAATTCAGGCTTATTAGTTAGTGTCTAACGTCTCAGTCCTTGCAATGTTATGCTAAATTCACTCTTTATATCTCTCAGGGAGAACCAGGAGAGAAAGGTCCTCCGGGAAAAGAGGTAAGATAACTCCCAGTTGTTTCAAAGCAGGACTGCGATCTCAGGAAAAATGTCATGTATTCTACCTGGGTTACAGCACACTGTTTTTTTCTTAAATAGCTGATACTTGAGAGAAGTCAGAGAGCTCTCAGGCATCTGGAGGATAAAAAGGAAATTATTTTTCCCAGGTCACAGGAATCATTGAAAAACTGTGGATAGTACTTGTATGCTCACCCTTGTTTTATTGCAGGGCGTACCAGGGAAACCAGGCGAAACTGGCTCCAGAGGAGAGAGGGTAGGTTGGAGAGCATCATTAGCCTTGTTTGTTACTCTGAAATTGAGAGAGTTATTTTGGATCAAAGATGAGGGGAAGGGGTCATTCAAGAGTCAAGTGTGGCCTGTAGGGATCTGCCATGCTTCCCCATCCTCCCAGCCATCTTTTTAATCATCCTATGTCAGTAATAATTTGTAGATCATTTGTAATGCACCAGATGTTGTATTCTGTAACTTTGTCAGCTCAGCTATTTGTGTTTTGCTGTGCTTGGAAATCTGAAGTTTCTCTTTTGTTTTGTGGCGATAACACTGGCCTTTTTGTCTTAGGGACAGCCTGGCATTAAGGGTGAAAAAGGCTCTCCAGGAGAAAAGGGCCCCCCAGGTGATCCAGGAATACCTGGTCATAAAGGCCATCCGGGACTGATGGGTCCTCACGGACCTCCAGGAGACAGTGGACAAGTTGGACCTCCAGGTCCCCCAGGACAGCCGGGATTTCCTGGACCCCGGGTAAGACTGGCAGATAAGAGTTCTTTCCAGTAATATTGCTGTCACGGTGTGTGATCAGTAAAATATCTAAGAAAAGACTATGGACTGATTGTAACATGTCCTTGCAATGGTCTCTGTAGGGTGGAAGTGTTTTTGTCTGCTATTTATCTGTTTATAATTTAAAAAGAAGAAGTATCGCATGTTTTAAGGGATGTGCTATTGGAGAAAGAACAGTGTGAGGCAGGTCCTGCTAGGTGAACTTTATTTGAATGTATGTAGCTACTGCAGCAGCTTTCTTCTGCAGCACATGACTAGGATCTCAAATGACTGACTTATTGCAGTTTCTGTAGTGTTTTGCAAGATGAATGTTATTTATAAATTTTAATTAGAGTTATAAAAGGAAGAATTCTTCCAGCATAAAACTGCTGCTGCACGGGTAGCATTCCCTGTAGTAGTCTGGTTAATGACTTCTGTGTGCAGCGTTGGATTGAACTTCAGTAGGGCTGAGCAATTCAGACCAGTAGCAAAGGCTTCCAGTCCCTTACTCCTGAAATAACTTTTCTCTATGTGTGTGTTAATGCATAGCTGTTCGTATCTCCACATTTCTTTCCTCTACCTCTCATTCTGGTTGTTATGAGAGACAGAATGCTGAGCTGTGGAAAGGTCACCAGTTTATTCCTGGAAATCCTGGAGTCAGATCATCAGAATTCATGAAAAGCTATTGTAGTTCTATATTCTTTTTTCTTTTTTTTTCATTTTTTTTCTAACAGGAAACAATGCAGCCATTGAGAGTGACTGAGGGCTATGTATGTAAAAGAATGAGAATTACTACTTAGACTAGTGAAACCACTATAACCATTTTGAAGATGATTTTTGTCTTTTGAGATTACCGTAGGGGGATATACAAAACAGTAGAATAATCTCTGATGTAAAGTTGGATATATTTTAGACATTTTCTGTATTTCTAAACGCCAGATTTGATGAAATCCTTGATGAATATGGACACATAATGCAACTAATGGGGTTAAAGCTTCAAATGATACCTTTTTTAAGCCTTCAGAGACTGCTCCGATCATATTTATTTTTTAGGATATTCATTAAGAGCTCTCACAAGCTCTACAAGAGTAGGAGTGACAATTTCTTTGTTACTCTTCCCCTTGCAAGAACATCACATGTTACCAGTAAACATCATTTTATCCTGCAAAATCTCTGTTTGGAAAAAGGCAGGAAATGGACAATCTCTATATTTAGCAGCAGTGTTATATAAAATATGTTAAAACTGGAATGTCTTTTAGGTATTTAGTAAAATTTCCGGTTCTTAATGAAGAATAATTTCTGATTCTGAAGACCTCGCAGGCTTTCTGTAGAGAGTACTCATGCTGCATCTTTGTACATTAAAAGGAGTGAAGGAAACTAAAGATTTTCATATGGATGATGAGAGCTGAGAAAGGGACATGAAGAATGCTTTTCTTGGGGCGGTTGGGTAGGGGGTCTACGACAGGCAGAGTATTGATTCACTCACGTATATCATATATCTGACAGAGTATTGACTCATTCATATATATCATTGAGCCATGTCAAGGATGAATCCTCAAGCTCCCTGACTCCCTTCAGTATCTTGAAATCAGGCTGGAACTTTTATTTAGTTGGAGGATTGGGTATTGTGTGAGCAAGCTGGATTTTGTTGACCCTGCATGCTGGAAGAGTAACAGTTTTGCATGTTTTGAGTTCCTTTACGCTCCTCCCTTCTTTCAGGCAGTCCATGCAGCCCTGGGTATAAGTAGGTGAAGGAATGCCACCCACTAAGCTCTTCATTGTAAGCTTCATTTGCTCCAGGACTGTGATTATTGTGTTTTGTTGTTACTGTGATTATTACTCTCCAGGGGGAACCGCCATCTCTGGAGACTTTGAGGAGGCTAATCCAAGAGGAGTTAGCAAAGCAGCTAGATGGTAAGTCATTTGCTCTGAGAATCTGATAGAGCAGTCTGGGACTGTAACAAATATTGCTGTATTTCTGATTGTGTAATTAGCATTTGAACTTGTCCTGCTTGTGGAAAGCAACATAGAGATAGGTCAGCTTGAAAAGAGGAGATGGGTAAAATAAAATGTATTTTGCAAGTTTTAGCATTCCCCGTGCTTAAAGTTGTTAGCAATATCACAGGCACTTTGCCTCTTCATCAGGCCAAAGATGTTGCCTGTGCTAACTACACTAAAATAACTTATTTGCAGAATCATTAGTGAAGGTGCCTGGGTAGGGATAGTAGGAAAAGAGAAGCTGCAAGTTAGAACAGAGTGAGCTCTGAAAGAGAAAACAGAGTAAAAACCCACAGAAGCACTGTGGGCTCTAGTAAATGTGCTTGTTAGGTCCTGGCTGGGGGAGAAATGGTTCTGCAACATCCATACACATCTGTACCAGGGAGAAGGGATGTAGTCTGCTATTTCGCTCAAAGTATGTGAACTGAGTACCACTGTTGACCATATCTACAATGAACTGTAGAGTTGTATGCTGGCACCTCTTCATGTAGCTCTTGGGACAGTTGAAATATGTCCATGGACATTTGCCTACATGCTAAAATCATGGTGAAATGGAATGATTCCTGAAATTTACCAAGATATTGGATCAGTGAATAGAACACAGAAAACTCTTCTCCCTCCCTTTTGTAGATTTTTTTTTTTTTTTTTTTTGTGGTTCTCTGTATGTTTTAAAGCTCTCTGTACTGCTCTCTGTTTGAATCTGGAAGCAGCAAATAGCGTGCCTGAATGGAAGTGAGAGAATATGCTGACATGGAACTGCTTCAATTACTGGTTCTGAATTTACAGTCAGAGATGAGTACATTGGGTTTGACTTCATATGTGCAACAGCCCAGAAGAGAAAAGAAAAAAATTCTTCCCATAGCATTTGTTGTGTGTAGCAGAAGTGCTGAAAATAAGTGTCTCCTTTCAAAGCAGTGTGGATTGAATTCTACAGACTTCCATCTACTACCTATACAAATAAAATGGGAAAAAATGTTATGGACAATAACATGTTATGGACAATAGGATGAGAGAAATGTATAGGGCTAAGGATGATATTCAGAAGATGTTTTAAACTACTGGGACATACAGATTGAAGTAGAAAAGAGAAAGTTGATGCATTGATGACTTACAGTGAAGGACTGTAGATTAGGTGGCCCTGAAAATCTGGTCTTTGAAAATACATGGGATTTACTGGGCTAGTAGTTTAAGCTCTCTGTGCACTGCCTTTCTAATAGAAACTAACAAAAAAGTAATTTCTCTTTCTTCACAGCAAAGTTAGCCTATCTCTTGGCTGAGATGCAGCCTGCACATGTAAAAGCATCCCATGGTAGACCAGGACCTCCAGGTCCCCCTGGAAAGGAAGGACTCCCAGGAAGAGCTGGTCCTCCAGGAGAGCCTGGCCGACCTGGACAAACTGGGTCTGAAGGGCCACCTGGACCGATTGGTCCCAAAGGTGAGTGAACTGTAGATATTTAGAAAATCTGATGCGATGTGTCTACCTCCTATACTTTAGTGCTGACACTGAGTGGCAGAAATAGCATGTTGAGGTAGAGCAGTTCTGCTGGAAACTCTGAGAAATTAAGGAGACTGAAAAGGATATAGTTCTGTTTATTTTTAAAGGAAAACAATTATACTTTTAATTGCTTTAGTTTTTTTTTCCACTTCTATTTTGTAACTAAAAATCATTGTTTTTGATATTTTTTTTTTATTTTGGGAAAACAACTACTCCATAGTTTCCTAGATACTGAAGTATCTAAGCTCTAAGTCATTGTCACCATTTCATTTTGCTGTGGGTAGACTTTACTCAGATATTTCAGTGGTGTAAACAATGAGCTGGACTAGCAGCTTTGGTGTCTGTTTGTAATGTTTGAGTGGTACTCAGAACCTGTGTGTTGAAAGTAGCAGTTTGTTTCAGTCAGAGAGACTGTGAATGTGACCAGTAATTGTAGAGTGTGTTCATCCTTCAGCCAGAATTGGAGTGGTGCATATCTTCATCCCTGCTTTTGTCCTATCGCACCTATCGCAGAGGTGTGAGCACTATTAAGAACTCTTTTTTTGTGGTTTTTTTTCTCCCCTTTCAGTAATATTAACTCTAGTGTGGATAGAAGATCTGTTATAATATCATTTAGTTATGTAGATCATGGTTGTCAATTCATTGTTTTTTTTCTTCCCCTTTCTACAGGAGAAAGAGGAGCGAAGGGTGAGAAAGGAGATACTGGTGTTGGTCAACGAGGTGAAATAGGTCCTCCGGGAATTCCAGGTGTGTTTATTTAGAAAGCTCCACAAATCACTTATCACTCAGAACAGTTACAGGGACAAAGGTATTTTAGCTAGATTGTCAGGATAATGTAAATATAATATACATAATTGCTCCAGCTACCAGCCCAAAAGGAAGAAGTGTATCATGCATATCCTATCTGGCCACTTTTGTTTCCCCGGACTATATGAGAGGACTGTACAGGAAAACACTTAATAACTCCATGGGCTGCATTTGGCATACAGGCCCTGCAATACCTTAAAACAATGTTGGTCCCACCACTTTTCTCCCACAGTTGGCTTTTACCTCAACCTTCCCCGTGCCCCTAGCCTCTCTGCTAAAACTACACATCAGTAGTTGGCCAGTTGACATCAGTAGTTGGCATAGCTCCAAGAACGGAATGCCAGGGGATCAGTGCCTGTAGGGGAATTGTGCAACCCAAGGGTTCCCTGTGGGGTGGAGGACTTTCAGAGGAGCCATGCTTGCCACATGCTTGTAGATAGACACAGGCCAGACCCAAACACGTGGAAGCTGATGTCCTAGTGTGGCTGCACCTAGCTCCTATGTCACTTCAGGGCTCAGCCTCATGGGATGCCACTCACCAAGGGTGTTTTGCTTTTGTTCTAGGCCTCCCAGGGGAGCCTGGCTATGCCAAAGATGGGATGCCAGGACCACCTGGCCCTCAAGGCGAAGCTGGATTGCCTGGTCTCATGGGCCCACAGGGACCTCCAGGAGCCAATGGACAGTGCGACCCTTCTCAGTGTGCCTACTATGCAAGTCTGGCTGCCAGGCCTGGCAATGTCAAAGGGCCCTAGTGTGGGCTGTCTCCCCAGACTTGTTTTTAAAACTTGAATTCAACAAGCCTGCTAAGAGCTGTCAGATATCTTCGTCTTCCTCGGGAGGTCTTTTAGGCAATTAAAGCCAACAAATGCTGCCGGTCGGTCAAATTATTTTTATTATTATTATTATCTTTGATGTGACATGTGGCTTTGTTTTCTCTAACATCAGGGCATATTAAAGCATAAAAAAAATGTTTTTATTTTGAAGAGCATGAGATGTCAATGCATCCTAGAGCTGCTTATGCAGAATCATTCTGGTGCCTTTTTTTTTTCTTTTTTTTTTTTTGTCTTTTATCTGGTTAATTCTTTTACTAAAACTTCAGTCCAGCCATATGCAATGCAGGGCATTATTAGCTGTTTGACACAGGCTGACTGAAGGATTGTTGATGCTAACTGCAGTTTGTTGCAGTGGAGGTATGGCAGGCAAGGCCACATTGAGGAAGAGGTTTCCAAGGCATTCAGCTCTGAATGGACAGTCAGCTATGGACAGGCAATGCATGTTTCCAACAGCAGTTCTGTTAATGTTCTTCTGCTTATAAAGGACATAAGGTTGAACCATATAGCAGCCACTTTTTATGGATCCCAGCCATGACGGATCTGACAGTAAAGCCCAGGGAGACCACAGAGACAATTTAAATCTTCTCACTCTTCCCCTTGCAAGAACATCAGAAGACAGAAGGTTTGTTCCTAAGTGCTTGGGTTTATCGCCTTGCTCTCAAGGACATGCCTCTGCAAAAAGCCACAAGGTTGCCCCTGTTGGCTCAAGGATACTGAATCCCCTTTTCATTATCAGTACAAAGACAGCTCCATTTTCATCTGACTTGACTTCACCCAAGAAAACCAGCCAGTAAAGCATAGAAAGTCTATTGGCCTTAAAAACCTCAGGAACACAAGTAAGACCCAACTTCACTATACAGAAGAATCCACCAGGACCATAACTGGGCAATGCTGTATTTTAGAGGTTACATGAGATGTTGTAGGTTGGTCTAGGAGAGTGTTGATTGCCAATGAAATGATTTGGAGCGAAGAGCCATTTAGAAACCCAGTGGGTCAAGAGAAATTATGCTGGAGACTGGAAGCAAAAAGTCAGAAATGCATCCTTTCCCCAGCTAAAATCAATGAAGAAGTGCAATGGGAAAATAAAAAGGAGATGAAGCCTGAGAAGAACTTCACAGTAGGTCATTTGTTAGTCTAACATCTGGCTGAGACATGCCCACCAAGGGATAGATCTTAGAGGTGACCCGGCCTGGGACATACGTATCAGCAAGTTGCCTGCATTTTTGAGGCTGTTCTGCGCTAAGCGGTTTGTATTGGAAGACTGAAATAGTGAAATTGATAAAGAAACCGAATGCTGGGTGTGTTTATAAATCTCATCAGGTCATTTAGAGACAGAAGTGAGACACACTGCCTTATTGGCACATTCAGCACATAGCCCAGTGTTCCCAAACTGGCCAAACTGAGCAGAAGTCACAGCTGTCTATAACATCCCAGAACTGGACCTGCTGGCTAAAGCCCAAGCTAACCCTTTGCCTGCCTTGGAGTTTCCTCACATCCCGCATCAGATAACAGGGTCCTCCACTTTACTGAAAATAAAATTAAACAGATATTCTCGTGTCAAGGTTAAGGAAGGTGTTTCCTATGCAGATCTCAATGGTGCTATTTCCTATGCAAATAAACTGTCTGCTTTGATTTTTGCTGTGCGTCTTGCTGTGGAAAGACCAATCAAACTGAAGATATAAAGTCAAAAGCCTACTTCTTGCAAGTAACTCTCAATGCTATATCTGCTTCTGTACTGCTACTGTACTGCTTCATGGTCAAATTTGCTAGTATTGGGCAAGAATTATTATCTCATTATATTTAACTTCCAGTGTCATCTATATTTAATTTCCACTGTCATCTAAAGAGATTTCATCCTTCTAGTGGTAATGTAGACCACGTTTCCTACTCCAGAGACACCTTCCAACAAGAAGGCATGCGGTAGCACAAGCCATCATTTTAAATAGGAATTAAAATAATATTTAAAAAAATCTTTTTAAAAATTAAAATTTTAATAGTAGTTAAAAGATCTGAGCTAGCAAAATACAGACTAGAAATCTGCAACTTTTCCACCTCCCCCCAAAAACCCAGCACTGCCTAATTCCTTTTGCTCTGACATATACCCAAGGATGTCAGAGGACTCATCCAGTCTCTTCTGCAGGGCACCCTTGATTGTCTCTGTGCTCTGATTTCAGTAGATAAAATTTCCCTGCTTTTTCTTAAAACTAATTTTTAGCCTTTTTTTTTTTTTTTTACATGCTTTTTTTTTTTTTTAAACATGCTGCAAACCTAGATCAGGACTGGTATTAAAAGCTGCTCTTTCAATAGTGTTATAGCCATCAAAGATATTTTTGTATTGTCATCACATCTTATAGAAGTGAACCTTATGCGGGAAGGCATAAAAAGGTAAGAAAGGAATGTGTATTTGTAGGACTACTGCCCTATGAACCAAGGCACCACAGGCTGCAGTGCTTTCTGCTTTAGTCTGTGTGCAGGTATTTGCAGTCTTTCGAAAGGGAGCCCAAGACTGCTTTCTAAATTAGATCTGCCATGTGGGCAGAGACTAAACCTACAAGTAGAGCCCTGAGCATTGTCAAAAGCTGCCCTCCAGAAAATGCTTTTGTGCCTGTGCAGGTGATTAGATATGGTAGAAGGAGGCTTATGTGGCAGATAGCCATGTATTACCTGTCCAACACCTTGCAATCTGCCACAGGAGGTGATGGATCAGGGCAGAGATATGGTTCACAGCTTCCCCCTATAATAACCCTTGAATAAAGAGAATGTGGCTTTTGCATCTCATTACTCCTGCCTTTGCAATAAAGGGCTCATGCTTCCTCTTGCTTTTTTTTTTTTTTTTTTTGATAAAGTGCCTTGAGGTCTACCAGAGTGATGCATCTACTGCAGAAGAGTTCACTTCAATGAAGAGTTTATTAGTTGACTCTTAAGTTAACCCCACGAATCCATTTCTGTTTGTTGCTGGATTTTCCTGGCTGTCCCTGTGATAAGAGATGCTGTTAAAATTGACTTAAGGAATGAGACAAAATATTATTTACAAATTACAAAGGTGCTAATGATGTATGAGTTTTTTGGTGTCACAGTTCTCTTTTTTTTAATTAAGGGAGGAAATTATTGCAGTTGTAGCAAACAGACCATTATTCCTTTGTTTTTTTTTTTCTCCTATCAATAAAAATGCAAAAGAATCATTTGAGGAAAATATTTTTTGTTGTAAATTATTTAAAGATAAACATTTGTGTTTTAAACTGAATTAGCCTCATGGAAGATGCAGCTGGGAATGGATTATTTTTCTTCTTTGCCATTTGCGAATAGCTCTTTTCATTACAGTTTTGGATGCTGTTTTACTGTTAGCTTTTCTTGTTATTAATATGGGAGAACTAAACTGTGTCAGGTTGAACTCTGTTCTGCCTGTTTATTTGGAGATGTGCAGTCACAGCAAGACTGCTCTGTTCAGAAGTAAAACAAATGTGTGTTGCAGCTGCAGTAAAAAATGTTGCAGCAGCAGCTAGCCCCAGGCTCTGTGTTCTGATCACCAAATTGGCTGGGAGATGAGCACTGCTCTGAAATGCTGGGCACAAAAATCTCTGCAGAGAGAATTTACGGATGGCTCAGTCTTTTAAGGTGGAAAGGGCCAGGACTTGCTGTCTAGTCCTGACTGGGTAACTCTATGAGAGTGTGCTCGGTGCCAGAGACACTGACAGGATGGGTACCTACAGTGTTAGGATCTAGGGCTGGAATGGCAGCATATGTTCCAAGGAAGATGAAATAGCACCTTGAATCCCATGGGATGCCTGTGTCTAGGTCATCAATTCTATATTCCATCCTAGAGTAGTAGTCACTGTCATGTCGTTGGCTACTATATGAGTTGTGGAGCTGGGAGATGGTTGAAGTAGTCCTAAAGTGGTCAGCTGAATCTCTCTCTGAACTGCCTTTCTTGAATTAACTGGAGCTTCACTGGGCAGGATGGGAGCCTACTGGTAAGTGTATTTGTCTCACCATAGCTCATTTAGTTTCCCACTATGCTGGTGTGGGGATAAACACGCTAAAGATGAAGAGATGTTTAGTGTAGTGGGAATGGTAGGCACACAGCTCAGAAGAAGGACAAGGCTATGACATGAATCTTGACCCTATTGCCATGTCCAAATGCATGCTGCCAGTTTGGTAACTGCCTGAAGCCTCCAGGGAGCTACACAGGATCCGTAAGAGCTTGGATTTTACTTTCAGTGCCCCTTTTTGCAGGTGAAGTGAACTAAGAAAAGGGAGTCTACTTAGTTTGATTGAAACCTAGAAGTTACAAACATGGATTTTTGATGCCTGACCTGTGAAATAGGAACAATTGATTAGAAAAACACTAATTTTGTGCACCATAGTTGCAGAGTTGCTTCACAAAGCAGATTTTCATTGTAAGGGATAACTTTGAATCACTTGAAGAGCTTGATTCAGCCTTGCTCTGGCAATATTTGATTTAGAGTTGGCCTGAACTGAGAATAAGAACATGCTGCTGGGTCTTTAAGGATGCACTGTGCACTGAATATATGGTCCCTGTGTTGTTGTTTTTTCATTTTGGATCATAGAGGTTATGGAGAATGCACAAGGGAAAAAAATTGACAAGGGGATATTAATCATGTTCTAAATCTCCTGAGGAGGAAGCAATCAGCCTCAGGGCAAAAAATGCCCTGCAAGTCAGAGGAGAAAAGAACTTCCTACCTTGGTAAAGGGAAATCCAGGATCAAACACCACGTGTGAGAAAGTGCACAGGGATAATAGTGCCCAACATCAGAGTAAGCTGTTACCAACCATGGCTTTGGCTCAGTGTGATGTCCTGTCTGAAAGGCTCGGGTTCTGATTATAGAGAGAAGCTTGTAAGCAGAAGGTAGACACAATAATTCAATTTACTTCATTGGACATGTAAATTTTAAGAAATATGTTTTTCTCAAGTATTTTGGGGGTTGGCTGTCATGGAAGTCTGAAGTGGCTCTTATTGCAATTACTTCTCAGAGCTCTGAGTGTGAGCTATTTTTATAGTGAATTGTGACATCTGTCATTTCTGGTCAGAAACTGAACCTTGTGATTGAAAATCTCACTTACTTTTCCTTTGCTGTTTTATTGATCTCAGGTATGCTCTTTTTTTTTTTTTTTTTTCCTCCCAAGTCATTATGCCCATTCTTGAGAACAATAAATAGACATGCTTAAATCCTGTGAATTTTCATGTAAAATCTCTACCTTTTCTTGATGAAGCCAGTACTGCCTTCAGAACACTTTGGTGTGTTGGTGGTGACATAAATGATCCTGAAGAACAGAGAAAAACACTGTCAGTGGTACCAGGATCTGTGCACATCATTGCTCACTCAGGTTTGATCATGTCAAACCTGAGTCCCTCGTGCCAGGTTTTGGCAGGAAGCACAGCAGCATCCAAGAGCCTCACGATACTGCTGGGCAACAGGCAAGTGTTGCCGTTTTCTCTTACAGATGGTGAGGATGAATCTGAGAGAAATTCTGGGAATGATTTCAAAAGGGTTAGAGGTTTTGTGCTCCCAATCCAAATGAGGAGTGGAAGCCAGTGTGCAGCAGCTCTGAAAGTCTGTTTTTCAGGACTAAAGCCAATAAAGATCAGGAGTAAATAAAGCACAAGCCCAGAAAGTTGAACTATGATCCTGAAATCCTCTGATCAGCTTTTTCTGGACTGAGGGCTCCTAACATTTACTGCCCAGCTGTGTATTTGAACTCCTTGGTGCTGAGACCTAGGCTCCGCTGCAAACTCAGCATGGCCGTGGGCTGGGGAAAAGAGAGTTAAACTGGCTGGGAAGGCAGAAGTGTCCTCCCCTTTGAGAAATCTGACCTGATAAATCTGCTTAGACTGTACCTACCATATGCTGCCTTTTGCCTCCAACGGTGTGCAGGAAGGTCTCTTTCCTTGAAAATAATTCTAAATGATTGTCCTAAATGTCTTTTATTTGAATGCCATAAGTATTAGAGTGTGAAGTAAAAGAGGTGAGTTTCTTAGTCTGAAGTTACACGTACAACCTAGTTTTCTCCCTGCAGGAAAATGTACTTCTGTCTGCATAGCATGTTATGCTGGATACCTTGGGATAGGTATGGCACTTTTCATGTCTCCTCCTAAACCTATTCCAGTGAGGAATAAAAATGTGCTTTTTTACATACCAGAGCCAGACTAGCACAAGAAAGACCATACTTGCATGGTGCAGAGGTTCATAAGCTTAGCCAGAGGAAGAAGAACTTCCAGATTTCAAAACTGATTCTTTATTGTGTTTGCTTAATGTTAAAAGCATAAAACGACTTAAAAGCTGGACTTGTTCCTGGTTCTCAGATTCCAAGCCCCTTTCTAGATTTCTTTCTCTTTCTTGAGCCACCTACTATGTGCTTCATCTATCCAACCCTGCTGCTTCAATGCAGTCTCCTGGGATGGTCCAACATGCAGAGACCACCAGGTTTCTCAGACAAGTGCACTCTGGGCACAACTACTAGGTAAGAGCTATACACGAAGAAGATTTGAGCACACTGCTGGAAAGCACAGGCAGAAAAGTGCTGTTTCACTTTCAAAGCATAGATAGATATACTAACAGCCCACTGAATTGAGCAAGGAGTGCAGCCCAAAGAAGCGGGGAACTGAGTTTGTGTATGCTGCTGTGCCAAGAGGGGAACACCTGATCAGGTGAGAATGGCAAATGTTTGCTCAATGGTATGTATCTGAGCAACCTACATGCTGTGTATGTGTGTTGTTAATGTGCCTGGCCAAGAAAAGCTCATAGAAGGTGAAGAACTTGATTGCACAAAGAGGGTGCAGCGCTTCACAAGTGACTGTCGAGAGCTCTGTTCAACAGACCACATTTCTGGAGGAAGAATGAATGCAGCTGCCTCCTTCAGATGTGCCTCTCTAGGCCCTGATCCACTATGGAGGTGTCTCACAGAGCATGACCCGAAGTATGAAGGGAAGAAGAAACTCAAGATTTCAGGCAGAGAGCTGACATTGGTCCCCACACAGCTCTTCGGCATGGACCAACTGCAAGTGCTGGAGATGAGCCCTGAACGGGAGAGCTGCCTGAGGTACCGCATGGAGCTGCTTCCCTGTGAGATCAGCCGCTTGAGGAACCTAACCCTCCTTTACATGGACTCCAACAACTTGAAGGAAATCCCTGCTGAAATTGGCACACTGACTCACTTGGAGAGGCTCACTCTCAGCAATAACAGCCTGATCTCCCTGCCCCCAGAAATGGGGGCACTGCAAAGGCTGCACAGCCTCCACTTGGCCAACAACAGCCTCACTGAGCTGCCTGCTCCACTCTGTCATCTGAGGAGCCTCACCTTTCTGGATCTCAGTGACAACAAAATAGACACAATCCCGCCCGATATTCGGCATCTAGAGAAACTGGAAACGTTGCTATTGCTGTTCAACTCACTGGAAAAACTGCCGGAGGATGTCTGCATGTTAAGGAATCTGCACACACTTTGGCTGGGAAACAACCATCTCCGATCTCTGCCAGCAAATTTTGGTGACCTGATGAACCTGGACTGGGCATACAATTACTGCTCATGCAACTTTGAGGGTAATCCACTAGAAAATCCTCCCCCTGAAGTCTGCTGCGGAGGCCCTGAACAGATCAGAGACTATTTCTCGTCATTTCATGATGCACAGAAAGAATAAGTAATTACCTATTCCAGCTGTCAGTCCTCTAGAAGCGACTGAGATGGATTTATTCCATATCAATCAACTGCATGAGCAAAATTTGTTTCAGGTGGAAAAGTTTGGTCCGCTCACTCTGTAGACCTCTAAAGATTCCTTTCTGATGCAAGATGATTCCTCTGGCTATCTTTATGACACTAATGGAGATCTTTGGAGATCTTTGGAGATCTTTGGAGATCTTTAAAACCTGCTTGGATGCAGCCCTGTGCCACGTGCTCTAGGTGACCCTGCGTGTGCAGGGGGTTTGGACTCGATGACCTCTGAGGTCCCTTCCAACCTTAAGCATTCTATGATTCTATGAAAAATCTTTACTACTCTTTCTACTTTTCTTACAGTCTGATACCTCAGAGGGAGAGAAGGAAAAGGAAGGCTTTACAGCCAATGCATTTAATGAAATTATGGTACTTTGAATTTTCTTACTTTTCTGTATGAAACAGAACCTTTTCTCATCTTGTCTATAATCAGACCAATCTGTGTTTTCTTTACAATTGATACTGCTTTGTCCTTGAATGCAGCAAAGTTTCTGTTTCTTTGTTTGAAATATTATTGGCTTATTTTAATTTGTCAGAAATGTTTGAAATATATTTTCAAAAGACAATATTTAACTTTTTTTTTCTTCAATTATGTTTTATCATTTCAGTAACCACTCCATTACAAAGACTAGAAGAGTATTGTATTAAATTTAAGTAAGTAACCAGTGTTGGAAGAGATGGTTTGGGAGGAAGAAGGGAAAAACAAACAAACAAAACAAGCAATGCTTTGGCTGAAGTTTTCAGCAAATATTAAACAGAAGATCTTGTCTATATTTATAGAATAAAGTGAACTGTCAACATGTTTAATAAAATTTCCTAATATGCTAAAAACTTCCTCAAACAAAACCAATAAAATCTGTGTAAATTTAGACTCAGGTGTAAATATCTAATCTCTCTATTATAAAGAGGGCTTGCTGGTACATATGATGCATATGTATAAATTGTGATGGTAATCAGTTGCTGACCATCAGAAGTAAAAAGAGGGTGGGAAGCTTTTCAAATATTTAAATCTGTATTATCCATTGAGATTGTGCTTAGGCTCAAGTCAGAGAGTAAAACTCATCTGCAAAAGCTTTATTCTTTTAGTGACAATATTCTGTTAATTGTCCATCCTTTCTTATTTTGCATGCAAAATGTTTATGAAGCTGTCATGTTGAGTATACAAAGTAATTATCATCCACCAAAGAGTGGTTTATTTTCAAACCTAACTATACCTAACTAAACCTAATTTTTAAATCTAACTAAAAAAAAGTTAACTTGGTTTTAATATTAAATAATTTTTAGTTGTTCACAACCAAGGGTTTTTTTAACTACTTGCAATTGCTTTAAATCTGGTATGATTGTAAGGAGTAGGAAAAACAGTTTACCATTTAAAGCAATGCTACCATGTTGAAATGCCATTACTCTTTCTTATTTACAAGTGTTTTAGCCAAAATCTTTACCATATCTGAAAGATAAGAATTTTCACCAGGTTTTATTGGTATAAAACAAGAAAGATTTTATTGATATTGACAAGAAAGATTTAATAAGATTCATCTCAGACTTTGGCTTGCCCTTCCTCTGCTGCTGCTTTGATATGTAGAATTTCTGCTAATTGAGAGCAAGAGATTTATAATACTGTGATATTTACAAATATTGGATACAGAAGTAGCAAACACCATATTTGGATCAAATGAGTTAAAAATGGCATCTCCAATAAGTATGCTTTTCTTGTTCTGAAACTAAGTCTGAGTATCTGTGTTTTTATCTGAAATTAATCAGGTAAATACCAAAGTAAATAATCCACATACCTATGCCCAAAAAACGAACATTGTGGGAGGGAGGGAACCAAACACACAACACCACATTAAGTAAAATTAAGTTTATATTAAAATATGCACAAGAAACTAACTACAATAGCAAGTCTAGCTAAAACAAAATTGCATGTTTGGCATGAATGAATTTCAGGATACCATTTCTACTAATGTCTATCTTATCAGAAACACATGAATGTCAACTAGCATTTTGTATTTGAATTCTCAAAAAAACATATATATGGAAATTTAATCCATTACTTCATTGTTTCACCCAATTGTATTGCTTAATTTGCACTTTTGAGTTTTAGTACTTTGCCTTGCATTTTTATTACACTACACCAAAGCTTTCTGAAGTAAAATTATAAAGCGTGGGTGTGGGTAAGGAAGTCCTTGGCTTCTAGCTCTTGAGTTGTGAAATACTATCCGCCAAAGGGAATGTGTGTGCAGCAACTGCTTTGATAGTGCAGCATGGAGAGACTGAAGTTAGTTATTTCTGCTGTCATCAGATAAGAGCTTTGGTTAAACTTATAATTCCTCTATTCAAATTCATAGGAGAGAAAAGTTTCCCTTGATCTCTTACTCAAAAGGATGTGAGATACTCAAATGCTGTAGTATCAAAAAGTCTTTGGCCTACAGACAAATGAAACTCATCTGAAGATATAAAAATTTAAATTGATTAAGTAATATAGCCTAAGCATAGCAGTGGTTGCTTCTTTCAAAGTCTAGTGGCAGCAAGTCAGTGTTATATTGTTTTCAAACACTATATAAAATTTATGAGTGTAAATGTATATACATGTGTATGTGTGCATAAGCCGCTGTGAAAATTCAAGGGGGAAAAGTACAAATGGCTTCAGTGTTAGATCTTGAGGGCATAAGCATTCCAGGGCTGTGGCTTTTGTTCTTTCATACCCAAAGGCTGTGCCTAACCCCTAGCTCTGTATTTGCATGTAAAAAGTGAAACAGCTGAAAGATCA
>JAVCKT010001917.1:0-15272 GCA_032273925.1 Rhynchotus rufescens
CGCGCGGGCACCGGCCTCGCCCGCGCGCGGCCCAGCCAGGCGGCCCGCGGGGAGCCCCCCCCCCTGGCGCAGCCGCCGCGCGTGGCGCGCCCTGGCGGAGCTGCCCCGCGGAGCTGCCCCGCGGAGCTGCCCCTCGGTGCGCCCGCACCTGCGCCCTGCTCCTGCCTCCGCCTCGCCTCGCCTCGCGCCGGCCGCCCTGCAGCAGGCAGGGGTGCCCGCGAGAGCCCACTCCTGCGCACCCCGGCCATCCCCTCCTGTGGTAGCCTCGGGCGGATGGTGGGAGCGCGGGGTGTGCGGCGCCCACGCCGCCTTTGTGCCTTCTCCCCGTGCCGGAGTGGGGCCTGCAGCCGGCTGCGCGCCCGCCCGCAGCGCGGCCCCCACCAGCCTCGGGCAGCGGAACGCGCGCCGAGCGCACAGGGACTCCTGTCACCTCCTGCCCGTGCATACGTACGGGCCTCCAACACGGTGCGCCCGCCTGCCATAAATGCCGATACCCATAGAACTGTTCCCAAGGAAAAGCTCCCATGCGTTCTCTTGCCCCCTCCCGCTCTGCTCGTAGCCATTTCGCAGCACCACACTCCGCTCCCCGCCAGCAAACCCTCACATGATACTGACAGGAACGGTCCATAAAACTAAATGCAACCCAATTACATACCTGCAACAGTACCATTAATTTCTCATTATATGAAATCACATCCCATAATATTACCTATCCCCAATTTAGCATCTTTATATCACCATTAATCTTGATAAAGCAGATGCACTGTACGGTCCACCTAGCCAACAAGCAGAGGTGTCCAGGATTACACCCATCGCTCTGGATGAAATGTCGTGCGTTGCCATCACACTCTTTCCGGCCTGCTGCTGCACAACACAGATTCCCAAAATGCTGGCAGAGGCCTTGCTGCTGTGGGCCATCCCGTAACGTGCCTTACGCTTTGTCCTGCAAATCACAGCAGAAACGTGGCTCTGCACAGTGTGCGTAGCTGCCCCCAAACACTACCCATTACTCCTGCAGCATGCCTTGACTTCCCGCAACGTTAGCAAACGTCGCTACACAGGCGCAGAGCCGCCAGGCTGCCCTGCTCCCCGCCACAAGCACCTACGTGCTGAAATACCCTCAAGCTCAGCCTTGTCATTCCTACGCCCCTGGACAACGTGTACTCCAAGTACCTTCCTGAAACGCTGTGTATATACACAGGCATCCCACAATATGACCCACCGCTCCTATGCACATCCTTCCTTTGTTAGCAAAACCTAGACTATAGACTGCAAAATACTCTCTCATTATTTCCCTTCTTATATGCACAGAAAATCCCACCACCCTTCTGACTCTCTGTATTACACGCACATGCAGCCGTGCCCTGTACTCATATCTTTGCTTAAGTTGCAGTGACACTGTCATCTATTTCAGATCCACAGAGGAAACGCGGTACGAAAACACTGTTCTACAAACACTGTTTATTTTCCATATGGATATGGCATAACAGGATATTCTGTGTAACAGAAATGTGTGTATGATAACGGGCCCTAGCCAAGCTCACGCAGACCCCATAGGACTTTTCACTCCTCCTTTCTCACGCTGACAGCCATAATCCTCTCTAATAGAAGCTATGTGGACAGCCATGCCAAATTCCCATGCTAAGCAGGCCAGCCCTAAATAGCTACTACCAAATTCTGAGTATCTCTCTTAAAATCTCCTTCCTAGTGTTTCGATCACACATTGAAAGGCACTGCAGAGGTGAAGGCACCGTAAAGGGAGTTACCAGAGTTACCCGCACACATACCCCGTAACACTCTTGCTGGCAGGGTTATGATCTTGAGCAGGCTGTTTGCTACCAGTGATGCAATGTGTGTAGTGTCTCAGCCACAAAAGACCCAAGCTGCCCAGTTAGCCACCGCTTTGCTGAATTTTTTTGAAAAACCACACTGGAACATATTTTTATCATCAACACTGTGCCCTTCCCACCTCACATCCAACTTGTCTTTTCTCCATAATTCGAAGTTTAGCGAACAGCGTAAACCTTAATTTTCACTGTAAAAAACTCCATGCTGAATATAAATTACAAATGACATGTCTTTAGCATTTGTGAGGATCAAGTAGATGTATTAAAACAAAACAAAACAAAACAAAACAACAAAAAAAAACTTCTAAGTGTTTTCTATCTAGTTGTTTGGCTGCTTTAAACTACCAAGTCGCCCTATCTCACAGTTTCTCGATTACCTACCAAATACCAAATTTAGCTGAATCTTCTGAATGCAAACTCACTTGAGCTGGAAACACACTTGACTTGTAAATAATCATAGCATCGATATAATGGAAGCTTCCTTACTTGCTGCTCCACATAAATGCCCTGAAAAATATATTTTTTTTGGTGGGGTGGAGAAGGTGGGAGGAAGCCCTCGCAACACTCCTGAGCTCAGTGCTGTTCCTGTGCCAGGGAAACCCCCTTGGCCGGAGCATCCTCCGCCATCCTCTGCAGAGCCCTCGGCGCAGGGCTGGCCGGATGCACGGGCTGTGCATCCCCTCGGCAACATGGCGGCAGGGCCGGCTCTGCCTCCACTCGTGCTGTGGTTTCCCGCGGGAGCCGTATTCCCGGCCTTGTGCACGGCCCTCCTCCCAAGCAAACCTCGCTCCATCCTGCCTGGGGCTGCAGACGGGCTACTCGATTCATGGTGCCTTGGGCCATGAGCTCTGGCTGCTGGCCCCGAACTGCTGCGAGGCCCCTGAGTCTGTTTTCAGTTTCACTTTCACGGGGACATGTTTCCTCAAGGTAGCGGGAGGAGCAACATGTGGCACTGGCTCAACATGGTGCTTGCTCAGCGCTGATACTGGGGTGCTGCTGAAAGCTGGGCTTGGAATATTTCAGTGATGCAGGAGTCAGGAATGCAAGAGAAGGGACATTAAAACCCTCTGGAGAGGAGGCAGACTTCACAGGCTAACGCTAATGGTTCACACGTAAGGTACAAATAGCAGGTGACATCCATGGCTTGCTGGGGGTGCGCACAGTGTAACCTTAGAGGTTGGTTTGTGGCATCTGGGGTTATTTTTATATTAGTTCCTTTTGTGTTCAATACCAAAGCAGAAATATCCATGATTTTAGATGATGCATGTTGTGAACCACCTAGATGTTACTTCATTTGAGTCCTGGAATACCGATGTACTTCTGTTTACTCTTCTGACCAGAGCTGCTCTAGCCTGATTACAATAGCCAATTTGCTTTTTAAGACTAAATCTAACTAATAACATGAGAAGTATCTTTCAGCATCTGTGTAAAACTGGCACCGTCTCATGTATTCATAAATGTGACACTGTTCCACACAATCTGTAGGCACATTTAATCACTTTCTCTAACCCAGTTTGCCGACTTGCATGGTTATACTGAGGAGAAGAGGCTCACTGCTTGCAGAGCCTCTTCCTGAGCTCAGAAACCATGCAAGCTCTGCCCATCATCCTGCTGTTTGCCATCGCTCCAAGCTGAGGTCCTGTGGCTTCTGCCAAGTAGCCTTGAAGATCCCACGACAAGTCTTGTCGTTGATTTTTCTCTAGTAAAGCAGAGAATTTTGTTCTAGGCCATTCCGAGGGGAGGGGGGTATCAAACTCCCAGATATACAACTTTAAAATTAGTAAGAAAGCACTCTAGACTTTCACTCAGTAGTCACCCTCAGCCTGTGTCTCTTCCACCCTGCATTCTTATTGTATCCAGCTAATTTGGGGGGAATCCTGTCTCCTAAATGCTAGTCAAAAACAATTGATCAAACAAACAAATAATCAAAAAACTTTATTCTTGAAGGGCTCCCCAACACTGCAGAGCACTTTACCCCCAGATACTTTTCAAGTTTGCTTACCTCTAGTTCCAGATTTCTGCAAGAGTCTTCATGGCAAGCCAAAGCATTTTGAATGACCCGTTTTCACTGTTCTTTTACGTACTGTGCTCCCCACCTTTCGTACAAAGAAGTATGAAGCTGTTTGGTTATCACAGGGAAAGAGTCTTGGTTTTGGTGGCAGACACAGAATAAAATGATACAGAAATGGTCTCCTTTTCTCACAGAGAAGAGACATGAGCCACTTTCGTCATGTTCAAGTCACTGTTCCTATGGAGAACAAATGCCACTGGAATGAATGGCAAATAAAGACTTATGGGAAGCAAGGGGAATTTGGTAGTAGACAACCGGAATGGGCTCAAGAACCACTGACCAAACTATGTGTGTATATACAACTGTGTGTGTATATACACACACAGTCTTTTCTTTTGGGGGAGGTGGGGAGGGATAATAACATACTAGTTTCAGTCTCTGTAACAAGTGTATAGCCAAGAACTGCTCGAATACCAGCACAAGTCTGTCTCTGACGCTCCCTAAAGCTAAGGCTCTGCTCTGCGCTGGCCAGGAGGAGGAGGAGGCAGGATGAAGAGCAGAGCTGTGCACTCTGTGGTCTGAAGCCTGTCGCGTGAAGCACTGTGGTGAGCAGGGAGCTGCCGTGCGGTGGGAAGAAGGTACAAAGATGGGGATGGCCCTTCCCCCTAGTGAAGGGCTGATCTCCAGCTCTGCGAGCTCTGCGAGTTTGAGGGCTCATGCTAAAACATATTACAATTACACCTGGTGCTGGAACCTACAGCTAAGTTTGCTTGGTATTTTCCATCGCAATTCTGTTTTCAGTTGCTCAGAACCTTGTCAAACATCAGCCATCCAGACTGGAATTTTCCATGTTTATCTTCACCTATTTTCTGAAGTTGAAGGCACTTCGTAAGACAGAAGAGGGATTTTTCTTTTTTGTAATGTCAAAAACCTGACTTTGCACCATTGCCAGCCTTCTAATATGGATTTTTGCATACAATGACTAATCAAAGCTGGAAGCAATACACAAAGCTAAGGTCCCTTAGAAATCATCATTTGTTATGTACATTCCCCCAGAACATCTTAGGCAGATGACCTGTTACCTCCCCATGAAGCAAACAGATGAATCCAATCCCAAAAGAAGCGAGTGCGGCCTCGGAGGGGCTGCCGTAATGGCCTCCCGGTCTGAGCCACCGCAACTGCAGTTCTGTGAGTCCTCTCTCCGTGCCCGCTGCGAAAGCGTGCGCACGTCCGCAAAATCACTAGCACTGAAACACATCTCCTCTTGAGATCAGCTGGCAGAAATGCTACAGAACAAGCTTTGACTGAAATCCACTGCTTCCCACTGGGACTGGGAGAGAGCTTTCTAGCACAGTGCTACGGGGAACAGCACATGCAACTGCAGTGGCTCGTACCTCACTCCATTTGGGGGTGCTCAGCCCATGGCCACTGAGCAGGGCTGACAGACTCTGGCCTGTGTGAGGGGAGACTCAACCCTTAAATCTCGATGGTGGAGAAAGGGATCGTTTCTGCCCTGTGTTTTTCATGAGTGTGCTTAACCCTGGGGGACTGCTGGGCCAGGTGACACCTATGAGCCACCCTGGGCTCAGGCTGGAGGTTTGCCAAGCTGCCATGGCTGTAGGCGCAGAGCTGGGAGGAGGGAGTTCTCTGTCCCGCAGCCGGCAGGAACCAGCCAGGTAACTCTGTGGCTCTGCCTTCCCTGCAGGAGCAGCCATGGGCTGCAAAGCTGCTGGAAACAAGGAGCTGACATCAGGCAAAGTGATGTCACTTTGCATCCATGAATGTGCCCTGTCCTCACAGCCAAAGATGTCAGTTCCTGGAATTACTTTGTGATTTTTTTTTTTTTTTTTTTTTTTTTTTTTTGAGATCCATGTTTCTGTGCTTTTTGCATGTTGAGTCAGTGGGTTACTCTGGAGTCATAGTTTGAAGGGCTTTTTATTTTTCCCCTTCCACAGCTGTGAAGGTTACAGAACTCGCTTTTTAAAAAGCATAAACCCCTGGATTCCTGGAGATGGGAAAGCTGAATGTCTGCTTCATCCCCCTATGGGTTTAACAGAGGATTTCTGTAAAGCGCTCCGCGTTGGCAGCAATGGCCTCAGTGCTGCCTGCAGCGCACGCCTGCATCCGCCTGCCTGCAGTGCCCCCCCGCTCCTCCCATCCCCATCCATCCCTCCCGCCCGCCTGCGGCAGAGGCACCGCCAGGGCCTCCGAGCAGCCCCCCGGGCAGCCCCACCCTGCAGAGCCGGGCACATCCCATAATAGTTCACAAAGGCAAGTCCATCCCATAATAGCCACCCACGGGAAATGCTCCATGGCAACCACCCCCCCACCCCACCCCCACGCCCGTGGAGCAGCCATCCCATAATACTCTGCCCGCTTTATTGGTTATGACTGTTAAGAAACTCGGGGGGGGAGGGGGGGAGCAGGGGCGAGGGGCCCTGTGGTGACTGCAGCCAAGGGGGCACTGGAGCCAGGGAGCGGGCCAAGCCGCGGGGAGGGAGGCTGGGAAGGAGGGAGGCTGGGAAGGAGGGAGGGAGGCAGCCAGACAGCAGCACTGGGAGGATCCCAGCAGGCACGCCAGGAAACAGGGCTCAGGCTGGAGGTCCCCCTCCCCTGGACTGCACCAACATCCCATAATAGATCCCTCCCTCCCTCCCTCCCTCCCTCCCTCTGTCCATTGCATCCCATAATATTTCTCAGGGAGGCAGCCCTGCAGTAGGTATGGAGGCATCCCATAATAATCCCTGGTCACACGCTGGGAATTGTGCCATCCCATAATATCCCTCTCTCCCCTTGCTCTGGCTGCAGAGGGCCTTGCCATCCCATAATAGTCACCACCACTCCCCCCTTCCTCCCCCGTGGGGCATCCTCATCCCATAATACTCCCCCAGCTGCAGAAGGGCCTGCCATCCCATAATACTCCCTGCCACCCACCTGCCCCCCTCCGGTCGCGGAAGGCCTTGCCATCCCATAATAGCCCTGGCTTGCCCTCCCCCGCTGCAGCAGGCCTCGCCATCCCATAATACGCACTGCTCGCCCTTCCTCCCCCCCAGCACGGCCATCCCACGGGAGCGGCGGCGGCGGTGGCGGCGGCGGCAACGCGACCCCGCGGCAGCGCCCGGCAGGCCCCGCTCCGCGCCCGGCCTCGCCGCGGGCTCCCTGCGCCCGCCGCTCCTGCTCCCCACTCCTGCTTTGTCTCGCTTTTCTCGCTCCTCCTGGCTCGGCCCTCTCGCCACAGGGCCCGGCTCGCTGCTCGCCCCGTCAGCAGCGCTGCGGCTCTGCTCGGCCACGCTCGCTGCCAGGCACACGGGCAAGCCCATGGCGCGGGTGGCTCCGAGTGCTGCCGTGGGCGGCTCTGTGCAACCCTGTGCTCCCTCCGCGCCACATCCTGCTGCCGCCCGCTCCGTGCGGAAACCTGCTCGCGGGGGCAAGCCCTGGCACTGTGCACCCCAGGACCGTGCGCCCCCGGCACCGCACACCCTCGCTGCCAAGGGCACTGTGCGCCCTGCAGGGGAGCGAGTGCCGCCCAGCGCGCCGCTCTGCGGCCTGGCCACCACACCCGCTGCCGCAGCCACCGCTCAAACAGCACAGAAGCCCAAAGCCGGAATAAACACCCGGTTGTGTCATTCAGTGGCCATGCCATCGTGCGCTCGCACCTGATCTCTATCAGATCTGTGCGGCTGGAGCACTCTGGCGGCACGCTGCTCCGGCGTTCACAGCTGCGGAGCCCCGGCCTAATCTGCCGCGTGCCGTGCCGCCTTTGGGAAGGTCCTGCTCCTCCCGCCTTGCGGCCTGCCGGCTGCCTTGCTAAAGCCTTACCAGAAGTGAACTATCTGCCCACATCTGTGCGATTGTGTTTCTGCCATAAAAGATCGCTCTCAATTTTAGCCTCCACTCACGTGACCGTGTGTTGCTCCTGAGCGTGGTTATTACCATCCGCTCTGTGCTTTCCTTTCATTCACATTGGTGGGTTTTGCACTTCCCCTTGCATACTAAGTGTCTGCTACCTGCTCAGGAGGCTGTTTCTGACCTCACTGTTGTTGCTGGACACATCATTCGCTCTTGAAAGCACAGTCCAGCATGTGCAAGTTAACTTATTGTTAAAGCAAGTGAAAGTCTCAAAAAACATAAAGAAGGAAGAGAAAATGCAACCCCCCCCAACTGAAATAACTGCACATGAGATTGTTTTCTGCCTTCCATGCAGAAAACAACGAAGACAATTTAACTTCCAATATCTGGAACAGTAACTCCAAATAACAGACTTTGTAGATTAAAAGTATCCCTTTGGACTTAGTAACAGTCAGAAATGGTGGCAACATATTTGCTGCATGGAGCCACAGGCTCAGTGAAGGTGCCCCTGCCCCCTTGGCTGGATACTCACAGAGTGCAGAGTGGGCTTCTGCGCACCAGTAAAAAGCCTCCAACCTGATGAGAGAAAGCGCAGCAAGTGTTCCCATCCCTAAAGAGGGGCCTCTGGCAGGTGCCTCGGCGGGATGCCTCGAGGAGCCCCACGCAGCCTCGGCAGCAAAGCTGAAGGAAGGTGCTGCCGGGACGGCGCGCGGAGCAGCCGGCGCGGCGCTGGGCCCAAGTGCGGCCCTTCATCCGGGGCTCCCTAGCAGTGCTGCAGGAACCCCCTCCGCAAGGCCCCGCTTTACAGACAGTTCCCGTGTGGTGGATTTCTTAAAGCAGCACCTGTTTGCTGGGACACAGGGCAGCGGCAGGCGGCGGGGTGCCTTGCGTTGCCTGCTGGCTGTCAAACAGCAGCCTCATCTGCTTCGTCTGCGCGCGGGTGTTCAGCACGAGTTGGGAGAGAGGACAACAACGTCAAGCTGTAGCCTCGGAGAAGCACCTTGGAAGCCCCGAATCCTTTTGGCATTCCTCTGCACTCACCATTTTTCCTGTTTCTGTTCACTTTGGTACCTGTTACATGTAGGTCTCCGATCTGCATCTTCAGGACGATCTCTATCATTTGCTTTTTACATAGGGATAATTGAAGAGCCAGAGAAGGTGACTTCACGCTGAGCTAAGACAGGGCTTTAGTTAGCAAGGTATGCTCTGTACTAAGCCATCTGCATGTGATGTAGTTAGATTAGTGTTAAATCTCCTTAGTAAAATATTATGAACTCTTAATGCAGAGGAGGAACTTAAACTGTCCCAAGCCTGGCTTTATTTTGATAGATCTGTGGCCTGGATGCACATTCCCGTAATAAAACGTGTTACAGTCTAGATGCTGCTGTCCCCTAGCTGTCCGTTGGCGCTCTACCGCAGCAGCAGCTTCTATTCTTTAGGCTCTGGTGACAGAGCATGCTCCGTACCCGCTCCTGAGCAAAGTCCAGGATAACATTGCACAGCAGCTGCAGGAGATCAGAACAAGCAGCAGTCCTGGGGTCCCACCTGGGCTTCCCCTGCTTTGGAAAGCCTCTCTGCCCTGCCAGCAGCTGCTCCCTGCTCCCCTCCAGGGGCCTGCCTTGATCCCCTTCCATCCTCCTTACCCCGCTGCAAGCAGGTCCTGCTGCACCAGCACTTGGCCGGGTCCGGCTGCACCCACTGCTCAGTCAGGTCCTGTTCTACCAGCGCTCGGCCCTTTCGCACCCGTCACAGAGAAAGAGAAGCCTCTCCTGCCTGATACAGGGAGCCAGTGCTGTCCCCGGGCAAGGGTGGCAGCTCGGTGGGCTCAGCGGCCCAGGCGGCTGCCATGCGGAGCCACCACATCTCAGCTGGGCTCTGCTAGGCCAACACTTGTGCAGCCCTTTTGTTTAAGAAATCACCAAATTTAATCAAAATGTTCCATTTTAAGTGAGGCTTGAATGTGGTCATATTAGCAGGCTTTTTTCAGAGGTGTCACTAGGCTGCTTTTAGATTGATTGATTTATGCTGGTGACATTGCTACAGATGAGCCACAAGGGGACAAACTCCAGCCTTCAGTTTTGACCCTCTGTCTTTACCAAGAAACATTATGGGTTCTGTGTTTAAAGAGGCTTCTTCCAACTACAAGGCCTTGTTTCTCCTTCTCCATCTACTTCACAATTTGGAAAAAGCTGGGTATGACCTAGGTACTGCAAAAAGAGTGCTTAATTCTTTACATTATATACGTCCATATATTGGATAAATATTTTTTGCTTCTAGAATATATTCTTCAGCTGTTATGGACACCACTGCAGCACATCCCAAAGCTACAAGCTCAAACTCTGCAGATGATCCAAGTAGAAAGTTACAAGCAGAGCTGGAATGAGGCTGTGCGGGTGCTCTCACTATACAGGGTTCAGTAGCTTATTATTTTTATGACTAGAGATGAAATTTTCCATTTTGTCTGTCTACCTGTATCTGATTTATTTACTTTTAAAATATGATTTAGCCTGATTATTTAACCTCATTCTCAGAAAGAGCAGGAAAACAAAAAACCATTTTGTTTTAGACTGTTGAAAATGTATGCTGGGAAGAACAGCTCCTTAATGCAAACAGCTCTGGCCTGCCCAAGTTTGAAGGAGGATAGCTAAAAGCTGCAAGAGTGCAGATTTCCCTCACACTGGACACACACTACTTAGGAACTCCAGAAAAATCCATGCAAAAATGTAGACAAGTGAGAAACCTTTCCCCCCGCCTAAGCCCAGATCACTTTCACTGTGCACATTTCCAAAGATCACCCCTTCCCTGAACAGTATCTCCCAGAGGTCAAATAAACATTTGTGCACATGGGAGGGCTGCAAGCGGCTGACATGCATTTCCCGTGCCCCCTGCTTTGCCCCCTGCTTTGCTCGAGATCCAAGGGGAAGGGTCCAGCCTCTGAGGACTATCCAGCTTCTAAGGACTAGGTCCAGACTGGGCAAGAGAGGAGCAAGCAAGCATGAAGAGGACAGCAAGCCTGGGAACAGGTAATCATGAAAAACACGTGGAGATGAGGAGTCTAACCACATTAGAACTGGTGTGGGGAATAAGACATAATAAGGGGAAAGTGTACCTGGAAAGTTAAGGAGTAGGAAAGGGAGAGAAGAACCTTGACTGACTGAATGCCCTGACAAGTCTGAGCATCAAAGCAAACAGGACAAAAGAAAAGCTAATGCTGCTGGCACACAGTGAGAGGAGGACGTAGGGACAAGTTGAATAAGGACGCTGGTCTCAGGAACTATGGACAAAGCAGGAATATGAGGCCAGGGCAGCAGGGAGAGGAGGGGGACTGCAAGCCAAGTGGCAGCAGGAAGAGAGTAACAGCATCGGGCATGGAGATGGGAGACAAAGAGCATTGCATCCCACCAGCAAAGCTTCTAGTTTCTGTGGTTCAGCAGTGCGTGAAGAGCCAAATGGATGCCTTTTTTTTTTTTTTTTTTTTTCTTTCCTGTCTGGCACCTTTTACAGATGCTTAGACTCTTCCCACCTCTCCTCCTGCAAGAAAATCAGCTCTCCCCAAAAATCTTAGCCTGAGAATCACTCTCTAAGCTATTTGGAGAAGAAACTCCCCAAAAATCTTAGCCTGAGAATCACTCTCTAAGCTATTTGGAGAAGAAACTTTGCATGGAATCTGCACAGGTTTGGTGCAGGAGAAGGCACATCAACAGGCACCCACCCGTGTGCTGTAGGAACTAGGGAAGCTGCAAACTCCAAGCAGCTGCAGGTTCAAACATAAGCAAAGGCCCATCTCAGATTCCAAAAACACCCATCACTGTGGCATGAATCCATCAAGCCGAGACAAAAGCCAGATCTGAACATTTTTCCTAGTATCCAGTTCCACAGACAGTGCTATGAGGATCCTATGTTCATGTTGGATTGCTGCTGTGTCAACATGTTGAATTTTTCAATGTGAGGTGGAATACAAGAGTTTTCTCCAGTGTATCTAAGAGCTTTTGCCTCTTCCTTTCAGGCTCTGTTACAGTGCAGTGCCCGACATCTCAGAGGCAGCCTATGCCATCCAAAATACTCATCAGCACCACCACCGTCTGCAGAGCTCAGCTGCTAGCAGATACTCGGCAAGCGGAAGAGTGGCCCATCGGACTGCAGCATCCCCATATTACCCTGCTCAATCCCAAGGCAGAAAAAGCAGTACATTCAAACCTTAGCTGGATCATTGCCTGTGATGAGGTTATTTCCATTAACCCACTGTTGCACCACTCAGACCACCTCCGTACTAAACCTGAACCAGGAGGAAACTAAGTGATGGCTGAAGGCTCCCCTGGTGGAAGTCAACCTTGGGGCAGAAACAGAGCTGTTGAAAAGGCAGCACAACCCACTTCATCACATGCTTTGCTGTATGTCCCTTGGAAGCCGCTCTCCCAGATGCCTATGCTGGTGGCAGGCAGTGCCCTGGGTTTCCAGAAGAGAGCATTGCTTGGAAATGCTTGCGGGCTGCATGTGTGACAAGTGACCTGACAGAGAACAACGTGAAGAGAATGGCGCAGCTCAGCATCAGGTTTGAATTAAATGGAATAGAGAAGCTTACGCGTGGTAGGGCCCTCCCAAGCAGCAAATATGACTTGAGTCACAAGTGTGGCCATTCCCTCCTGAAATGGTCACTCTGCCTATGCAGCAATCTACCTAAGAGCTTGACAATGTATTGCTACTAGCAGTTATGTTGAAACAGATGAAGTCAATTAAAATGTGTTGAAATTAAAGTGCTAGAGAGTTTTTTTTTCCCACTGCTTCTCATATATTTAATCATATTTGTCCATTAATGATGCATTCTCTCCCCATAGCTTTCATTTTCCTTGTCATTAGAAAGTACAAAGTGCATAATGTTATATAGCAACCTATCTCGCCTTTCATATCTGTCATGTGAGTTTTTACTTTCAAAATACACCTCACTGCTTCCCTCCTCTGGAGCGAGTCCTTTTGGAGCTCCGAGTGTCCCTGTTGCCCATTACGGTTGCGCTCCAGATGTGCAAATAAGGCAATTGGATCACAGGGCAACCTCTGCTTCCCAGGTCAACACACAGCCTAGCACTGTATCCCTACCCACCTTAGCAGAGTCCAACTGTAACTCAGCTTGCAGTAGGGCTGATACTTTATGCGCTTAAGAATTGCCACACATGCATAGATATAATCCTAATGACAATGCATCCTTACTACAGTTGTGCGAGGCCTTCCGGACACGTCTCCCAAATGGAGGTGTCTCCCAGCGCTGCCTGCTCAGCAGCCCGCTCAGCAGTAGCAGCGGCAGCGCTCGTGCCCTCTCCCAGGCCATGCCAGGCTGGGCAGCACATGCTGCCAGCAACGTTCTTGGGCATCTCCAGTAGCTCTAACATACCTGCCACTATTGTTAATGCCCATCAGCAAATCTTATCTGATTTTTTTTTTTAACCTCTCCGTCTCCTCTGAATAAGTCCGTAACTAGAGACTTAAGTGCTGCAATCATGCAAATTGTCCTGTCAGGTTTTTGTAATGCTAATTACATCAAGTGTATGCTCATCAATGAGAACGTCTCATTCCCTTTGCTAATTATCTAGATTTCACACACTGATATAGAAGTACTTGAAAAATTAATCTCCTCACAATACCATGTTTGCCATCCTTTGCCACCCCTTTAGAAACTGCCACCTCTGAGCCCTCAGGTGATACAGGGCATAAGGAGGTAAATCTTTTCCCAAAGGCCACTACTCCTTTGGTTCTCCTCTTAAAGGTGCTCAGTTTGGGACTGGAGTTGGCTCTGCAGAACTGCTCAGGTCTTGACCTTATGAGTGAGCTCAGAAGGAGGTGGCCAGAGGATTCATACCTGCCTTGCAAGACCTCGAGAAGTCACAGCCCACGTAACTCAGCACATGCACTTTAACTGCTATGTTTCCTGCCTATAAACCACAGCAATAATACCATGTCAGCTCAGGGATCTCTCCTGAGAGAAGCTGATTCGAATTTATGAAGCCACTACACAGTAATGATAAATACCACAGAAAAGTCCAAGAAAATAAGTAGTCCTGTCTGCAGAGTGCAGTTTGATAATATGCAGTAAATAACTGATGGATTGGTGTGCAGCATGTGGGAAAAAAAACAGTAAAGTTACTTTTTTTTTCCTTTTCTCTCCTGTGAGCAGTGTTCTCCCTACACGGGGAACAAAGGGAGTTCGTGGAGAAAACAATCAGTCATTGTGTAACCAAGGACAACCGTGACACCTATGCACAGAGAGCCCACAAGGAGAGAATGAATTCCGGCATTCTGAATGAAAAGTGCAAGGCTTCAAACCTCCCCCACCCCCTCTTTTTTTTTTTTTTTCCCCTCTGGCGTTTTCATTTACTGCCGCACTCTAAACGTGCAAACTCTGCACACATCAGATCAGGCAAAAGCCTCACAGAGGACACTGACCTGCCCCATGAGGGAGATTACTTCGATCTGCTTTTTCTTTTTGTTGCTTCTTGCATCGCTCAGCTCCCGCTGAGGCATTCCTGCAACCCTGATGAGAAAATTCACTCCCCCTCCCGGGCAAAGAAGCAATCACACCTTAACTTCCTTCTGCTTTAGAGCTTCCTCCCTTTGATATTATTACTATTACTTTATTTTTGTATTCTCCCTAAAGCTGAGCAGGCTCCAGAGGGGGAAAAGACAAGAAATGGAGCTGTGCCCTGATACGCGATTACCCACAGCCGTTAGCCCCAGGGAACGGACTCTCCCAGCCGGCAGCGCCAACCACTGCTGCTATGAGCTGAGGACCCTCCCGCAGCGCCAGCTCCCACGGGGGCAGGATGGCAAGACCCCCTTGTGTGACCGCACCGGTTCCCATGCCATGGCAGCCCGACGAGGCGCTTGCAGGCCCCGGTGTCCCAGCTCCTCATGCCATGGCTCTCCTTCTGTCACCTGCAAATCCTGCTCTGGGGGGCTGTGCTGCTCCCGGTGTTCAAACTAGGGTCACCCAGTCCCTCAGTCTTAGGGGCTTAGATGTCCACGGGAGGTGCCAGGGTGCCACCTAAGTGGATGGTGAAAGAACCCGGGAGAGTTGCCTATCTATCTAGCGTCTGAGCCTCCGCGCTGTGCGGCCGCTGCCAGGTGGAGGCGACGGCTGAGAGCGGCTCCCCAGGCCGGCCCCACAGCCCCGGCCTCGTGGGGCTGCTCGTGGGTGACCTCATCTCGGGCTGTTGTGCTTAGCGTAGCACAGCCCGGCCTGACAGCGTGCCAGGCTGCGGCCAGGGCTGCAGGGCTGCAGGGCGCAGCGCTTGCCCTCGATCTTCCCTAACATTTTCAGAACGGAAAACTCAACTCTCCTTAGAGGCACAAAGAGGGACATGGGGAAAAGCTGGAGAGCAGCCAGGGCTGCTGCGACGAGGAGGAGGCCGGTGGTCCCTGCCCTGACGGGAAGGCCACGACCGGGCAGGGCGGCCCGCAGAGGGGGTGTCCCCCAAGGGCGCGAGCCGGGAGCGAGCCCGGGCCGGGGCCGCGGCGCCGCCGTGTGCCGGGAGCCCCCGCCCGGCCCCCCGGCCGCCGCCGCCGCCACCACCGGG